>JAJKFI010000004.1:34430217-34461436 GCA_029204185.1 Lerista edwardsae | reverse complement strand
CCTTGTGCCAGCCAAACTTTGCTGGCCTAACTGTGCCAGGCTAACTCCAGGTTAGATTTGCGCCCTTAGTGACAGAATCTGAGAATACATGTGGCCCTTTTTATGGAAAATTAAAAGAGGCAATAAGTGGAAATGCAAGTGATGCCCTTTTTTGGGGGGGGGTGTAAGGTGCAATAAAGAATGTTGTACATCTCAGTAAAATGTGAGCATTTCAAATGTGTGCAGAACTTGCTTAATATGGGGGAAATGCACATCAATGTTGCACCAGATCAGGAGACCCACCTATTTTCCTCACCTTTACTGTAACACAACCCCATGAAATTATTGGACACACTGCCTTGGTTAATCAACACATCTATCCAAGCAGAGCCCATGTTTGGCATTGTATCTGCTTTTTGGACAAGGTCTGATGTTACCCGTAACTAGATACAGAGGTCTGTGAGTGTTAAGCAAGCTTCCCTGATTGTCTCACAAGCAGATGACGAGCAAAGTTTCATCAGTACCGCAGAATGCCATGGAATCTCTCATTTTATATTCTCCAGGCTGTTCCAAAGTCTTAAAGTGCCAGCCTATGCACATCTACTCAGAAGAGAGCCCTACTGGATTTGGTGGAACTTACTCCTTGGGCTGTATTAGACTGCAGCCCTAGTAGCATCTTAGGCATAACCGGGAACTGCCCACACAGCAAGACAGAACTCTATTTCTTTTTCCCAAGTACGTCCCACATTTAAAGAGATAAGCTACTGCTGAGTTCATAAAAGTTCATATGCTGAGTTCATATTTCTTTTCTACGGGGAACTTCTGCACCTGCACACAAATCACCGAAAACACACCTCTCCATCCCACACCAGTGCTTCCATGACAGGCTGTATCTGCTTCTACACCTGCTCATCACAGATTTGTCCTCCAGTAATTCCTAGGCACTTCCTGGATTCAGAACCAAATAAGCGCATCATTAAAATGTTACTCACACCATTACATAAGCAATCCCTCCTAGCTGCAGAGCACAGCAGCTTAACATTAGTGCCACTCTTCATTTTCAAGGAAACCTGTAAAGCCACTAGAAGATTATGCTGCTGTTTTGCAAGACAGCCTTCCCAAAATGTGATGACTGCAGCCTCGAAGATGCCACATCTCCCTATCAAGCTAGTGCCTTACAGCCCAATCCTACCTTTATTCTCCCAGCCAATGCAGCAGAGCTGGCATGGGCTACACTGCATCCTTACAGGGAATTTTGGATGTTGGAAATCTCCTCAACATGCATGAACATTTGTCCCCTTGCCCTGGGGTAAGTCCCAGCAGCCACCTTGGATCAACTTGGACCTGCACCAGCAATATAGCTGGCCAAAGTCTGAGTTGATTTGTGTTAGCAGATTGGGCTCAGGAAGGGGGGTAGGATACAGTATGCACCAGCACCACCAATCCCTCCATTCTCCCAGGCCTGATCCACCCACTCTCCACCCATGTTGCTGCCCCCTCTGCCCTCTTAAATTCCTCCCCAATCTCCCCTGCCCCTACACTTGTTTTACCATCTCCAGCAGGTGTCACTCTATGCGCTGGCAGTCTCTGGACTTCCTGCCATTGTGTACAGCCTTCGTGCCATCGCAAAAACTTAATCGCACTTTTGTGAAAGTGTGAAGGCCCAGCTCCGGGGGAGTGCATGCTCCACTGGCATAGTATTGGGGCTATCCCCTTTCTAGTAATTAGCAGTAGTAGCCAGACACTGCCACCCAGTTACATACAAACATTAATCTATTGTTCTAATAAGACTTGTAGCCTTACGAGGAAAGGTTACAGCATTTGGGGCTCTTCAGTCTAGAAAAAAGGCGCCTGAGGGGGGACATGATTGAGACATACAAAATTATACACGGAGTGGATAGAGTAGACAAAGGGAATCTTTTTCCCTCTCACACAATACCAGAACCAGGGGACATTCTCTAAAACTGAGTGTTAGGAGCGTTAGAACAAACAAAAGAAAATATTTCTTTACCCAGCGTGTAATTAGAATGTGGAACTCCTTGACGCAAGATGTGGTGACGGCATTGGGCCTGGATGCCTTTAAAAGGGAATTGGATAGATTTATGGAGGAAAACTCCATTACAGGTTACAAGCGATGATGGGTATGTCCAGTCTGAGATTAGCTGGTCGCTCATCATGAGGGCCGGGTAGGAATTTTTTTTCTGTCATCCAAATTGGCCAATTATGGATGGCAGTTTTTTTGCCTACCCCAGACTGGCAAGGGGGGGATGGGTGTTCAGTAGGTTACATTATTTACATTGTGCTTAATAAAGTTAAACCCCAACCTCAGTCTAGTGTTTTCCTTGGGGGTGGTGCAAGGGTAATAATAATCTACTTTAAAATGCCAGATGCAGGGGACACAGCAGGACACAAGTATTTGGTTGTCTTGCGTGCTCCCTGAGGCATCTGGTGGGCCACTGTGAGATGCAGGAAGCTGGACTAGATGGGCCTTTGGCCTGATCCAGCAAGGCTTCTTCTTATGTTCTTATGTTATGTCTCAGGAATAGTTACTTGCTTGTTTCTGTTAAAATGCCCCCCTCTATTCAAGCATCTGAGGGTTCTGAAGCAAAATCTGAGCATGCCCATTCACATCTGCAGGCTAGGCAGCTGTTTGGCCTGAATTGCTTTGGCAGATAAATCTTCCTTTGCCTTTTTGTAGGAGCATTACTAGGATTTAGTCTCTGTCATTTTATGCACCGATGCAGCACTTGACCCCAACTTCCTAAATATTCCTTCTTAAAAGGTATGAATGGAATCTGCAGATATTGCATTGAAAGTAGCCTTAACCATGTGCTTCCCTAAAATCCTTTCATCTGCCTCAGGCTTACTTTTTTCAGGCAAGCTTTGAACCTGCGAAAGCTTTGTTGAGAGGTGAAAACAGCTGAGGTTTGTATCAATGAAGAATGGTATGCACTGACATTTTTCCCTCAAGACTTTATCCAGATGTAATCAAATACTTTTACCTTCCTCCTGAGAGCAAGCAAGCATGACAGCTCTGTTGACAATTAATCTACACTTGTAAAATGAGTTAAGTTACAGATATTTGGTGGCTAAAAGAACACAGCTCCCTGGAGCCTTGTCTCACAAGTTCTCCTCACCTGAATCTCTTGACGCCTTTGGGAAAGAGAGAGAGATGAAAATTCCATACACGTCTAATGACGTTTAATGAAAATGCTTTTGAAAAAAGAGAGGTCCCACAATGCCTGTTAACAAACCTTTTAAGAAACTATACAGCACAAACTTTTCTCAGAACATAGCATCTATAATTAAACACCAGTCTCCTGAGATCTGAGAGATTTGTATTGTTTTCTCTTAATATATAGTTTGATCAAGTAAGAGGCAGAGTAAATCAACATTTTGGTAAGAAGAGTTTTCATAATTTGTAAGGAGCTTTGTAATTTATAATGAAAAGCATAATGTACTAATCATAAATATAATAAATAATTTGATAAAGCTATTCTGAAAAATAAGTTATGACATACAGTACTTATAATCAAGAGAACAACAACTATTCAGGAGAAACCAACATGCATTCTTTTTCAAGAGAAGTCTTTAGTACAAATCCAAAGAAGCTATCACATGAATCGTTCAGGACCTAAGAGCTTCAGTATGAGCATGATTGCCTGCTGGTTCAGTTCCATTGTTCTAACATCCTCCATGCTGAGCATCACCATGAACGCAATGACATGGTGGATGTAATAGCTAACTCAACACGACCATGTTGGCAATTGCTGCTGCCACCTAGTAGGAAAGTGTATAATTATGGGAAGGGGGGCTTATTATTTTATCTGCCAGTAACTGGCTGCCATCAATGTGGTGCCTTCTACACTGTGTCTCCCATGGGCAAGGTGGTGTGGGGAACAAGACAACATAAACTGAACCAAAGGATTCCTTCTATGGTTTCTCACCTTCCTGGTATGGTCAGTGACAACAAGACAGACAGAGAGGAAAGTAGTTCTTCATGTGAGGAAAAATTGATATCTGGTTTTTGCTGGCACAACATGTAGTGATGACCACCAGCTTAGTTCTGGTTCAGAAAATAATGTCTAATGGGCTGCCCTATCCCACCCCACAGTTTGAGGAATGCTGGTCTAGAGAACCAATCAATGGATAGAGAATAGTAATTGCAAGTAGGATAGAATTTCTTTCCAGATTTACCCACAATGCAGCCATAAATTTGTTAAGGAGTCCAGCCCTTCCTCTATATGGTCCTCAGGCACCATATAGTTCAAATATCAAATGGCGAATGCACATTTGACATGAATGTGTCCAACCCACAGTTGGCAAGCAGAAGGTTGGGAGATGATCCATTCCTCTGATCCAGCATACAATATTTGTTCTCCTATAAAAGTATAAAAATGGCGTGTATGATACCATTTATGATACCACTGCTTTCTCCACACACAAAATACTGAAACCAACGCTTATCCTTTTTTGCAGATGTGCTTAAAAAGGGAGCAATAATTTATTTTGATTTCCACCAATCTTCTTCTATGAAAAAGTGGGGAAAAACTTGCCCCTTTCTGGCTTCTTACAGTGTTCCCAGGTTTCAAATTAATTGTTGGACATTTCAGCTGCAGGGAATTCTCTTATAGCAGGATTATGAGTTTGTCATGATAGCTGCAGAGCTGGGGAGGGGAGGAGCCTGGTGATGGAAGGAGAAGGCCTCTTGCCAAGATGAATGGTGGATAGGTGGACAGATTCTATCAAAACAAGCTCTATGAGATGACAGTAACAATACAATATGATTTGACTGACAGTTATTTAATGCATCTCTCCTGCTTTGTCTGCACTCCTCAGGCTATTTACTCTATCAAAGTCCTAGTTAAGGGGGGGGAACCAAGAGGACTGCTCTGAAGTGGCTGTAGATTTCCACCCCCACATTCTCATTCTGAAATCAATACAGCACAAATTTTGTTATGATTATTGCTATTCACCTAAACTCACTGAGCAGGATCCCTCCGAAATGATGAAAAATGAGACATCTCTTCAGCCAAAGAGTGAATGCAATTTAACCAAACTGTTTAATTTAAGCCATTTTCTCCACAGTATCCACATTTTAAAACAAGGGTGCTATACAAGTAACTGTCAGAGGCATGCCATCTTTGAGCCAAACTAAGATGGATCTGTTCCAGAGGTTGTTTTTCCCTTCTGTAGCGAGCAAAATCTTTTGTTCAAGCTTATCTCCAAAAGCCTGGAACAGTTGTCAGTTTCATAATGCACGACCAGATTCTCAGTACATGGACCTCAATAGCAGTCATTTGTTGCTTATTTTGTGCATGAGATCTGTAAGGGTGCATTTTGTAATTCTTGGCACAGTTGTAGATTTCTACATTACCACTGTATTCCAGAAACCAGAAAGAAAATTAATGTTGTGAGCTTTCAGGGAACTGAGAATTTTTTTTTTTGCAACATTCTGTAGTTATATGTTCAGTATCAACACCTAATTTCATAAGGCTTTCATAAGACTAGTTAGTTGGTGCAAATTATATTTAATGGATTCCATTGTACTTTGTCACACAGAAAGCACAGTGTCTGGAAATATTAAATTACTGTTCTTTCCAAATCAGCTTGGCTAATAGGATATACATATTCAAAAGCAGATACAGTGAGATAGCCGTCTAAAATGTGCTTTGTTTATTCATAGCCATTAGCTTTTTCTGCCAGGATTTTATATGCAAGTATGTGTTAGATCTGAGCAAACATTACCTGTTCAAATAGGGCTGTACCTTTCAAGACTTGTTGGAAAATTCGGGGACCTTAAAGGTGAAAAGCAGAAAAATTGACCATCACAATGCTTTTAAGCATCTATAAGACAGTCTGAAAGCTTCCTTACAAAGCAAGCCAACACTCCCAAAGACTGTGCATCCCATAGTTGTCTATGGAAACGAGAAATTAACATGCTGCATTTTCCAGGCAGTCACGTGTAACAAACGTGCAAGTCTCTCCATGCTGAGACTCATCATGATGCCACCTCTGGACATGATGCCATGCCAGGTTGCCAAGCTCCATGTTCTGTGGAGTTCAGCTGGAAGGTGTGTGGCCACACCCAGTGGCATCCCTATAGGGGGGCGGAGCTCTAAATTTTTCAAGGAGCCTTACCTTGCCGTGGAAATAGCTCCTTTCCCGTGCCACTTTAGCCAATCCTCAAGGGGAAAAGCAATGTCTTGGTGTCACCTACTGGCTACAGCGGCAAGGGAGAGGAACGATTTACACGGGAGGATAAGGCTCCTTGCAAAACTTAAGAGCTCTGCCCAGTGGTGGGATTCAAATAAATAAACAACCGGTTCTATGTCCTCCTTTCTTTGTACTGCTTCTTACTACAGCACTACTTTTTGTATATCAATAAATTAGCAACCGGTTCTGCAGAACTGGTGAGAAGTGGCTGAATTTCACCACTGGCTCTGCCCCCCTGTAGGGGACGCCTCTGGCCACACCACTGTGCACCTTAGCAGGAACAGTGCCAGAAACTCCTGAATTGGGACCCCACTCTCTGAGCAACATTCTTTCAAAGAATGGCTCCCTCCATACTAGACCCCAGTGACTGCTTGCCAGCACAATCAACACACCAGGCAGGAGCTGATAGTGGGCCTAACCGTGTAACAGTAAATGCAGCTTGACTATGGATGCTTTTAAAGGCAAGAACAGCCATGGGAGAGAGGGGGAAACCAGGATCAAAACCACAGCATGCAGAAATGTAATGCAGTGAGCCTAGTGAAAATCAACCCAAAGCTGGGAAGCTTCTGTTCTCACTGGTTTACTGGTGCAATGTTAATTGGGGTTGCAGGAGCAGTCTGTGCACCATGACCCTGAGCCCAACCCCCCACCCCACCAAATGGCTCCTGTGTAGTCTAAAAATTAATGTACAGGGCCAAACTATGCATCCATCATAGCATGTCATCGGCACAGTGACCAGTGCTAGGCTCCAGTCCAGAAGGTCTTTTAGATTCTCAACTGGAATTGGGCAGAGGCCTGCCTGAGAGTGCCATCCTACACACTTGTTGGGCTGGCAGAAGTCCCTTGCACCAGCCCACAAGTATCACAAACATGCCATAAGGCACATGTGTGACTACTCTAAAGGAGGCTGAGCCAGCGCATGGATGTGCACTGGCTGAGCAAGGACAAATCCAGACCCTGTGTCTTCTGGACCAGGTAAGGTTGCCCCCATCAAGTTAGACTGGCACAGGGGGCTGGGGAGGGTGAGGGGAGGGGAGATCAGGGTGGGGGGGAAGGCCAGGGCGTGGACCAGGCCAGGGAAAGGGGTGGGACTGGCCTCTTAGGCTATATCCTAATCCTCCTCCTCCTCTATTGAATTCAGCGCAGGCAAGCAGGCCTGCCTGTTCCAGTGCAGGATAGGTGTGGGCTGCTCAAAGAATGTCAAATACAAAGTAAGTTGTCAGCTTGGAGCTTTCTGAGGCCCTGCTATCTGCAATCTTGACAGACTTATGCAACCATCCTGAAGGGCCTCCTTGTGCCCCACAGATTCAAGGTGGGAACAGAGCAACCTGTTCTTTGGCTTTTATGGGCTGCCGACTTTATTGTCACCAGCGTGTCAGTCATCCTCTTGGTACATTGAAAGAGTACAACTGTGTAATTACTAGTAGCTCTGTTTCATTTGCTTTCAAAGAGGGCAAGACCTGAGTGTTATTGGCTGACATACAAAACTCTCTCAGTCCTGTTCTGTATTGACCATCTATTCCTTTTCACAGAAGAACTGCCGAAACCACAATACTCTGCTGTCTATATTAATATAAACTTTTGAAAAATCTCCTGAACCAGCAGAGACCCTCAGAATGCCAGCAAAGTGCAGCAGAAAGTGCCAGAAGATGTCTGACAACACAATCCCAAAGTTGTCAATGCAAACGCATTAGCACCAACAGAGGGGCACCAAGCAGCACCCCCGCATTGGTGCGCTCGCACTCCCGGCTGGCACAGAGGAGGGACAATGCGGGCAGGAAGGAGGGAGTGGGCTGGGAAGGGCATTTCTGGGCAGGTGGTGGGCAGGCTGGCAGGTGTGCTGGCCTGGATGGAGGGCAGGCCCAAGATTTGGCCATAAGGCCCTGATTCAGGCTGCGCCATCTCCTCGGATCTGCGCCTGCTAAACCTGCTAAGGGGTGGAGCTTACTGTTGAGGCCTGGGAATTCTGGGAACTGGATGACCTACTGCTAGGCCCTAGTAATTCTGGTCTGAAGGTATAAGTATTATTTCCCCATTTTTGAATTGTACTAATACATTTTGGTGCGTAAGGAGAAGACCCGGGTGGCATTTCCACTACAATTTTAATCCACTTTACCCTTGTCTGCTCCCATCTCAGGCCTGCCAGTTATTATACAGTATAATAGTGTTGGTTGTATTACTGTTTAGGTTAGGATACTGGGAAATATATTGTGTTGAAGTGATTTTAGTGGTTAAGCTGAATATCTGATTTTGTGTTAATGTGTATTTTACTCAATAAATTGTACTTGCTTTCACATCATGATTATGATGATGATGATACATGTATTTATATACCACCTTTCTGATCATTGGATTTTGACTTTAATCAAAGTGGTTTACATGGGCAGTCTTTTCTCAACCCCATATAGGGGTTTTTACAATCACAAGTTTTATCTTTCAAGAACACTACAATCCAGGTGGTCTCCTTCACAGTCCAGCATCTCTCTGGCTGCTCACACTCCCACGCATGGCTTGACAGGCATTCCTCCACTCTCACTAGAAGGGTTGACATCTCCGCTCCTCTCACCAGCTGGAGAGACTCATCTCTGTCAGCAGCATTTATCAGCAGTTCATGGTGAATTGAACTGCCAGCCAGGTAACTTCAGGCTTTAGAAGCAGCAGCTCTTCCACTTGGCCAGAACTTCCTGCCCATCTCAAGTTATTGGTTAGAGAACCTCAGATACGGATTTGGTGTTTAGCAATAAACACCAAAGTATTTTCTACCAGAGTTGGAAATGAGTCACTAATCTCGAGACTGAGTCAAGTTGTGAGTCTCCACCCCGTAACTCGACTTGTGCATGAGTCTTAACTTGCGCCTGTGGTGACTCAATTTGTGGAAATTCACGAGTCACTTTGACTCGAGTTGAGTATTTTGACGCTGTCAGAATGAACAGCACAGCTTCTGTGCAACTGTCCCCTGAATCAGGGATGGGGCATGCCGAAACCCCCAGTGCCCTATGGACGCATTCTGAGGGCTGGAGAGGCTGTGTGCAGCCTCTCCAGCCCTCGGAACACAGCTGCATGGGTGGGTTGCAGTCAGGGCAGGTAAGACAGAGTCTTACTGCATGTTATGGGGGTTGCGGGGGAGGGGGTGTTATCAGAGTTGTATTTGTTTTACTCTTTCCTAACGTTCTGGCAGGCCAGCAATGTGCTACTGAAAGTCTTTCATTCCTTCAACCGCCATTTCATTTATGTAAACAAAAAACTAAAACCGTATTGACCTGCTGCTGTTCTTCGAGCTAGCGCAGCTGCAGTGAGTACAAAAAAAAAAGATTGGCTCCATATAAACCAGTGACAACCTCCCCCATTTCATTCACATGATAACTCCTCATACTCAGAAGAACAAAAGAAAAAAAGTAGTCCTGACCAGTCAACAGTCAATAGGTACTTATATACCGCTTTTCAACACGAAGTTCACAAAGCGGTTTACAGGCAAATAGTAATAATAATAAAATTAAATGGATCCCTGTCCCAAAAGGCTCACAGTCTAAAAAAAAGGCAGACCATCAGCAACAGCCACTAGAAAGTCTGCACAGGGGTGAAGAGGGACAATTACTCTCCCTCTGCTAAATATACAGTAAAAGGAGCACCACTTGAAAAAGGGCTTCTTGCCCAGTTAGCAGGGGTCATTCAGTGAGACTTCTTTTCCCTCCCTTCCAGGTAACTAACTGTGAAAGAGGATCAGGATTGGAAGAGGACTGCACGTTGCAGCCTACTGTGTACTGGGCAAGCCCCACTGGGTGGAGCGAAGAACTGCTATGGGCCAGAGGGACAGAGGCAGGCATATATACGCAGATGAGAAAGCAGGTGGGCAGGGCCAAAGAGGATTGCTCCTCCTTTCCTCAGACTGAAAGCCTCCTCATTCAGCCCCCTCATTCTGGCTGAAAGAGGAACTTAATGTTGCTCATAATGACTATGTGGTGCTTTCCAGATTACCACACAAGGTCTATCATGTGACGTGGAAGCTGCACAATAAAGTAATGAAGCTCACTTGAGTTCCAAGATTGCTGACTCATTTCCGAGTCAGTGTCATGAATCTCAAGTCAATGCCCGAGTCATTGGCACAGGTGACTTGAGTCAGCGAAAACAACACATTTTTGCAAGTTGGACTTGCATCACCTGACTTGAGTTCCCATGTCTGTTTTCTACCCTGTGAAGATATTTGTGTGATTAGGCATTTGCTTCTTTTATTAACAGCTTCAATACATGACTTTGGTCATAATCAGGCAGCTCCTTTTTTTTTCTTTTTTTTGGTGAATTACATGAAAAGGACAGATTTTAAGGGTAGACTTCTAACACTAGCTTAATTTGCTGTGAAGGAAAATGCAATGTCTATTTTTCTTCACAGCAAATTAAGCTAGTGTTAGAAGTCTACCCTTAAAATCTGTCCTTTTCATGTAATTCACCAAAAAAAAAGAAAAAAGAGAAAAAAAAGGAGCTGCCTGATTATGACCAAAGTCATGTATTGAAGCTGTTAATAAAAGAAGCAAATGTCTAATGCCAGGCCAGGATGTGAAATTGCTTGTTAATGAAAAGCGTAAAAGAGCAACATGTGCAAGACCTGATAGGATTCTCCAATTTATTAATAACAACAAAACACAAATATGGCACAGTGTAGATGAGGTGATCAGTGTTTCATGCAGACAGACATGCTGGGCATAGCAGTAGCTGAAATAATAACCCTGCTTGCAGTGAATTCAAAGGGAAGGGCTAGTGAAGCTTGACTTTTGTTGTGGCTCAATTCACCGGATTAGGACTAGACAGCGTTAGCCTGCTTTTTGTCTGCAATAACTTCCCACAGATCTTCAAGGCTTATTAGAGCTCCTTGAGACTCCTGTCTTTCTGCAGTACACTGTAGCTACTGGCTAAAGATATCTTAACAATGTCATTTTTCTCTTGTCAGTAGCTGAGGGAACTGAACTGTGATTATGAGCTTTTGGCCACACAGCTGTAACTGAACTTTATCCATCATTCCCCACACAGTCAGTACTACCATACAAGGGCATCTGTGCTACTGTGTGGCATCTCACCTCCCAGTATGATTTCATCCTAGCTCTGTGAAGATTTGGTTTTACTTCATTAAAATATTACGTCCAGCCTTTCAGTGAACTGCTTACAATAACATGATTAGGGCCCACTTCCAGGTGGACCTTCAAAGCCCTAAATGACTTTGGACCACAGTCCTTGAAGGACTGGTTTCTCCCATACATTCCCCCTCATATGCTCAGATCATCACCTTAGGCCCAGCTCAGGTGCCTGCTGGGTTGTCAGAAGCTTGACAGGCATCAGCATGAAGCAGGACCCTCTGAGTAGGAGCACCAGCCCTTGGGAATGATCTCCCCCTACCAACCAGCCACACATCCATGTCAGATGCCTTTAACCTTTAGAAGCCTTGAAGGCATGGCCATAGAGGCTTTGAACTCTCCCCGCATGTTGCTCCTAATTTTGTTTTTCCTTTTGCTGTTTTGACTGTTTTTTAATGGTTTATGGTTGTTGTTGTTGTTGTTGTTGTTGTTGAGTTATTAATTCCTGGTATTTTTTTTGCTGCTGATGGCCTTAGTCCTAAAAATAAACTTTTAAAAGTGATGGGTAGAGGAGTAGCTCCCGTCACCTAAAGCACCTCTCAAAGAAGTCCAAGGTTCTTTGCAGCTCCTCTAGACAACAGGTAGGATTTCTTCCCAAGATTCAACCTAAATCTGTTCTGCTGCAATATACCTATAGGTTATTTCTTTCTTCCACCCCCCACCCCCAATTTCTCGTTATGCAGTTGGAGCTTCAGGTCCTGTTCTTTTTGTTAAACATTCAATTTAATTGCATTCCTCACAAACCAAACACTGTGTATAGGCAGTTGGCCAACAGCTGAACCAAACCAATTATTTTTACATGCAAGGATCTGTCATTATATCATCCCCACCAGGCACTAAGGAAGTACAAGTTTGTTCACATGAGAATTCTGTATTAGAGTATCGAAGAAGAGCTATGCAGTTTGTAATTGGGGGAACTTCCTCTGCAAGCCTCGCCCTGAGGTGACTTTCACAATACAAAGCCTTCCAAAGGTAATCCTCCTTTCACAAGTGCAACGGGTCCAAGCTCAGGGACTTGTCAGGGAGCCCAGTCCACTGTAACTCTCCTCACGGTGATGCAGTAGGGTCAGTGTAGCACTGTTGTATCCTGCAGGGGGGTTGGCCTCCAGAGGCCTCGTCAGGGCAAGTGAACACTTGTTCCCTTGCCCCGAGGTAAGCCCCTACTGGCCTGGTGGGTCTACTTGGAGCTGCATCGATGATATTGCTGGTGTAAGTCTGCATTAACCCGTGGAGGTGGATCAAGCAGGTAAAGTGGTTTGGATTTGATGGACACCACTGCTGCCAAACCCACCCTCTTCCTTGTCCTGATCTGCTCCCATTGTCATCCCATTCCACCCACTCCCTGTCTCCCTCCCACCCTCTATGCAATCTTACCTGCCCCAGCAAGTGTCCAATCTCCCCTGGTGCAAGGAAGCAGCCCTGCTGAAAATGGTCACTGCAGCTACAGCACCTATTGTCTTCCACTAACAGAATGCCCAATCCATTAGCAAAATGCACCCCCAAGATTGGGCTGTTACTGATGTGTGAACTTGGTTAGATTAGGCTGATCAGACATTGCCCTGTGAAGCTTAAGGAGCATGAGCGGAACTCTGCTGGATCACACCAAAGAGCCACTTACTCAGTGGTGCGATTCAAATGAATTAACAACTGGTTCTATGATGTCATAGCCGGAACCAAAAAAAATCCAAAGCCAGCCGAGGTAAGCGAGTGGGCAGGGCCTGGCCATTTAACAACCGGTTCTACAGAACCTGGGCGAACCCCCTGAATCCCACCACTGTACTCACTCCACCATTTTGTATTCTACTGGAACCAGCCAGAGAACCCATGAAGCCCACAAGCAGGACATGTATTGAAATAGCATTCACAGCTGTGTCCCCACAACTGGTATAAAGACACATCCTGCCTCTAAACCTGAAGATAGCATTTATAGCCATCATGATTAGTAGCTGTTGGTGGACTTGTCCTTCATGAATTTATCTAATCTCCTTTTAATAAGAACATTAAAAAGTCAATACCTGAATGCTCCAGATGTACAAGAAAAGAATATTGTCCCTATCTGCAGATTCACAATGTAAAGACTTGCATATATTGACAATACAGAAATTATTGCACATTGCCATGTTCTTGCCAATGGGGGTCCTATTCCCTACATACATCCTTTTAAGAAATTCCAGGTGTTTTCTATGCTTCTTTCTCAGAGCAAATGTGTTGAGGTCTGAATAAATACGACTGTGTGACTTATTCAGAAGCTCTGTAATTAATAATGCAGCAGCAGCATCTTTAACCTTTAAAAAAAGTTTTGCCCTATAACACAACTTTAATGAGTTTTACAGCAGATCAGTTCATTAACATATGTTATCTCTGAGCCTCCAGCTATCCATAAGGCTTTATCCATCCTCTGAGATGTGATGGCAGTAACTTGTCTTTCTTTCCACTAAAGTGACTGGAAAAATATCTGTGTGAAGTGTATGTCCCATGAAAGAGAAACTAGCAGCAGCTGTGCATTGAAGTCTCCATTCTCAGAAAGAGGTCACTGGATGCATTTCAATGTGTAAACTGCAACAGGTGAGCACAATGATTGTTTGTGGCGTGATTATAAGCTGGAAATTGCATAAGAATTATTGAGTCAGACCATCTGTCCATCAAGTTCAGTGTTCTCTGGGCTGATGAGTCACTACTTTCCTGGTTTTGAGGCGAAGTTCTTGTCCAGTCCTATCTAGAGATGCCAGGGATTGAAACAGGACCCTTTGCATGCACAACACACCTCTTTGTCATGTCATAGTCACTGGCCAGCCCACAGGTTGCAAATGTCCTCTTACCCCAAGGTGACGCCCATCAGCTGATATATCCAGACTTTGCACTGAATACTGCTGAGTGGGGAATGTCTCTTATGAATCATCGTAAGAGTTCCCACATGTCGTGAATGTGCCATAAGGCATGTTTGCACCGATTCTGGAGTTAGGTAGTCTGGCACCAAGGCCCTACTGGCTCACCAGGGCCAGATCCAACCTCTGCGCCGACCAGATAGGGTAGGTTTGCACCAGGGTGGCACAGGAGGTGGAGGGGGTAGGAGAATGTTCTGGGGGTGGGAAGAGGGCATTTGGGGCAGGGAGGGGCAAAAAAGGAAGTGGATCAGGCCCTGGAGGGGGTGGGATCAGTGGTGGCAGTGCATGTTGTATCCTAACCCCCACTACCAGGTCTTGCTGCTTTACTTAAGGTGCTTGGATCTGTGCCAGCTAACTAACTAGTGCAGATCCAAGTATCCCCATAGGGAAGACTTTGGATTGAAACATGAAGTGTCCTCCTGTGACTTCCTGTTCTAACCTGTGCTGGATACAATGCAGCCCGCTGTGGCTGGCACCCTTATCTGAAAACCCTGTGAATTTATTTGAGACTGTAATCTCTTCACAAAGCAATTCTTAGCCATAGAATGATTCTATAGGGAAGAAAAACCTGGAAATTTGGGGGTTGTTTCCTACACTTGGGGACCAGCTAAATCCAATCAGCTGATGGAAGTAAATTTTTGAAGAGTACAATACGACACCTCATTTTTTGATTTCTCTGTCTAGGATGTCTCAGGTCAACAATATCAGCACCAAGCAGCCACATTTAGGCCCAATGAGATGGGCACCCCTCTCCAGTCTGTTGTCTGGGCAAGTGCTTCAGTTGGCTTCATGGATTGATTGCCCCTGACAGCCACAAAAAGATTTAAAAACTCTTTAAACTGGCGAGGGGCTATAGCTCAGTGGAATAACTAAAGAGGAAACTACCAAATTCCTTATCATCTACTTTATTCTCCAGCATCTCCAGGATGCTTAGACCACATCCCATGTACTGTTACTGATAAATACTCCTGGCTCATTTTGTTTCCTTTCAGATGACAAGATTATTCATAAGAGACATTCCCCACTCACCAGTATTCAGTGCAATGTGAACAGATGTTACAAGGAGTGTCTTGCAACAACAGATGTGTAGGAGTGTCAAAAGGTATGCTTGACAACTATTTTTGCAGCAGGTTTGCTGCCTGGAAAGTGCTCTCTGTGAACAAGGTCAGCCCAAGATCTCTGGGTGCCTAAGCTAGACTACCAAATGCTGCCTCCCCTTACTTGGTGATGTGCCAGCCTTTGCTCCCCCCATTCCCTGGATTAGAAAAAGGAAGAGGGGGACAGGGCAGATGAGGAAGTGTGGAGGAGAGTGATGGATGAATGACTAGATGATGGATATCAGGGTTGGCACCACAAGGTGTGGTAATGGCAACTCGCATGGATGATTTTGAAAGGGGATTGGACACATTCCTGGAGGACAGGTCTACCAATGGCCACTAGTCATGATAATGCTACCTCCACATTCAGTGGCAGTATGCTTCTGAATATCCGTTGTGGGAAAAGAAGTATGCCTTTCTCGCCTGTTTGTGGGCTTCCCAGAGATAGCTGGTGGGCAACTGTAGGAAACGTAATGGGGGACTAGATGGGCATTTGGACTGATCTATCAGGGCTTTTCTTAAGTGCAGTGGCTTCAACATGGTGAAAAACAGTGGCATAATATTCTATATTCCTCTGTGGAATATTCCTTCTAAGTCACTGAACTTGCCCATCTGTCTATCATTCTAATTGTAACATGGAGGCATATGCATGCTCACAATGTCTTTTAAAAAAAAAAAGCAAGAAGGCGTGTTGTTGCCTATGCCCATTAAAGGTCTTGAAAAGTTATCACTGAAGACTTGGAGAACATTGCACACACTCAACACTTGAGATTATTGTTGCCCCAGGGATCTAACAAGAGCAATTAGCTGCTGGAACACTTTGGATAAAAAAAGCAAAAAAGCACATTTTTTGCTCATTTTTATTCAAATACATTCACACAGCAGTTAATCTTAATGAATATCTTTAATTATCAAGTTCTGTTATTTCTGAATGCCATTCTACATTTTCTGATATGCATCTAAGTGACTGAAGCTACAATCTCTCAGTGGTTGCTGAGGCCTCCATGGGTGTGCATGAGGAATAGACCATGTAAGTCCTGAGAGATGCAACAGGGGCTGAGATATGCCACAGCTATGCAAGTCAGAAGCCTTTGTTCTGCCTCCTTTTTGTAGTTGAGGAAAATCAGTGTCACAATGTTTTATTTTTACCTATGTCATCCACATCCAAAAACATATGTTTTTCCAGTAAACAGGAAGAGCTTGAGAGAACTGATTGAGGGCAAAGGGGCTGGGTGTAGGTATAGAGAAGAGAATTATAAGCAAGTTCAAGACTGTGGGTCAGGAGCCTTGGGGGAAAGGCAAAAGTCTGGGGATAGGCTCTTGGTGAGGATAGCTCTGTGCTACAGTGCCCAACTAAGGAGATTAAACTCCCAAACTTAGTGAAATTCCCTTTACTTCTTTGTCCAAGAGAAGCTAGGATGTATCACTGACCAAAACAATTTTGTCACAGTTCATTCCAATTTGTGGAAATATGACAGAGGAGTATGTGTAATATAGCCCCTTAAGGCATACTGTAGCACGGTGGTTCTCAAAATTTTAAAGGTCTTTGAGGCTGCTGCCAAGGCTATAATGGTGATTGGGTAGTCCTGCTCCCTGCCCACCAAGTAGCAGCTTGTTTAACCCTTGATGCACATAGCATAATCAGCCCTGTCAGCAGCGGCGTTCCTAGAAGGGGGGCAAAATGCTAAGTTTTGCAGGAGCACATTTGCGGCTCAGAGGGCTGACTTGGAGGCTTTGCTCTCCAAGCCATAAATGGCTCTGAAGGCCAGGAGGGGAGGGGCAGTGTTACACAGGAGCTCAGACACCTACAAAACTTAGCATTTCTCCCCCCTTAGGAACACCCCTGCCTGTCAGTTTCATGAACATCCAAAAACTGGGTCACAATCCACTTAACTGGTGGGTCAGTGGAGATATGTTGACCCACAGTTTGATATATGTAATGTTGATTTAGTAGATTCATATCCTCCCCCCCCCCGCAGTAGAGATGAAGCCACTTACTGCACTTCTTTAAAATATACATTTTTCAGTCCTCAAGAGTTCCACCATCTATAACTTGGATTCTATCTTATTTTCCGCAAATACAAGAGAGTTCTATTCATGAAATAGTCCTTCCCCCCCCTTCCCTGTGCAGCTTCCCATACCCTTCTAAATCCCACTCCTGAGGTTTGGGAGACTCTCCAGAACAGAACGACATGTCCTATGGAGTGGGAGTGAAGCAAGAAGGGAGAATTGCTGGAAATCAGGAACCCCCACGAGCGAGCAAGACTGCTTTCTACTTGCAAAAAAGTAACTTTGGATCAAACGTTACATAATTAAGCTGTTTGCTGTATAACTATGGCAGAATAAAAATGACATTTTATAGACATTAAAAAGTCCAAATATTCACAATGAATGTAACCAGTAACTACAGCCATCCATAGGGCAGCCATTAGCTAAATGGCTCTTCGTTGGTTTCTGTGGAGTGGGGAGCCTCTGTGATATGAAAGCTCAATCTCAAATCATGTGCTGCTGCTTCTGGAACTTGGCCCAACAAGTAAACAGAGCTCCTCTCTTGAGTCTTGGAATCCTGCTCCTGGTTACTGAACATACAAAAAGTGCCAGCTAAAACTCTGTGGGTGCAATCCTCACCTGGAGTTAGGACGGCACAGTTAGGCCAGCAAAGTTTGGTTGGCACAAGGGACACCATAAAGTGTTTTTTGACTACTCTCAGAGTCAGAGAGGCCAGCAAGCAGACGTGCACCATCCTCCCTGACTCTGAGAGTGGTCCAAACATGCTTTATGGTGGCCCTTGTGCCAGCCAAGCTTTGCTGGTTTAACTGTGCCAGCCTAACTTCAGATTAGGATTGCACCTTGTGTCACAGTCTTCCTTCATCATGTCAAACTTGAAGAAATGGTAAGAAACCTCTGTGAGGCTCAACACAATGCTATTACATGATTCAAAAGGAAAGAAAGGGCCCGATTAACAGCTTAAATGGCGATAAATGGGGTTTCTTCTTCTTGCAAGGTGCTTACTTTATCAGAAAAAGTTCTCAGATAACTACAAAGATAGTTGCGGAAGGCTTATGGTGCATTGCCTCAACCTAGTCTTTCTTTTCAGAGCACCATGACGCAGACAAAGCTGCAGGATTCTGGAAAGGAATTTCCCACTTACTCTGGCACTAATCTATTATACAGAAGCTTAACATTTATAGATATAAATCTGTAAGGCCATTTGGGAACATGTACTGCAGCATCAATAGTGGTGCTGAAAATGTCATATAAATGCTGTGAACTGGAGTAATCACAGCCTGGAACCATTCTAGCCTTTACATTTACTGCAGCAGCTTCCTGGAGCTGCATTTTGTGGGAGCAGTACTCCTGCTCAGCAGCATATCTAGGGAAAATGGTGCCCATGGCAAGCACTGAAATTATGACCCTGCCCAGAAGAGATCATGGGGTGGGAAGCCAGTCCTGTTTATCCCACCAAATGAATTTATTCAGCAGGTTGCACAGAGAAGAGGAGCAGGCATTTACCTCCCTTTGGAGGTCTCCTGAAACTGGTGCAAAAACATGCCATTGGCTCTGGTGTGGAAATGCACCATTGGTAGAAAATGTTTGTGTCTGGTGCCCCCTTTAAATGGCACCCAGGACAGCTGTCCCCACTTGTCATGCCCTGGAAATGCCATTGCTCTTGCTGCTGTGATGTCTCCTTGCTGGTCCTGCCTTGGCAAACTTGACTCTGCTGGGCAACACACAGGAAAAACTGGGAGAGCCTGATTTGGAGGAAATGTAGTGGGAGACAGTCTTGTAAGGTAAGCATTGGGAGTGATATGGGAGAGTGTATAGTGATAAGTCCTTTAGCCCTGAGGAGCTAGAGTTTACTGCAAGGCTTGGAGGAGAGTGAACAAGCAAAGGTGTTCAGGGTGATGTCTCATTGAGAATAATAATCCTCAAGACACATCCATTAAGTTCAAATTATATGCAAATGTTAATTTAATATTAGAAGGAAACACACAGTGATAATATGAGCCTAGCTGCAAGATCTTGCTGGGAGGTCCGTGTTTGCAGGATTTATACCCTGCTTAAAAAGATGAAGAGATCCAGAGTACCTGGATTTGCATTGCAATAAACCTAGGAAAAGACTTTAAGTCCTAAGCACCACTGCAATTTGACTCCAACAGAGCAACAACAGAAAAAGGGCATGGAGGGTAAAAGAAGATCCTCAGCATGGCAGGGAACAGAGAGGGGCAGCGCAAGTCATTAGCACCGACGCGGGGGGCGCCAAGCAGCACTCCCGTGTCGGCGATAAAGTTCTCAAGTCAACGCTAAGAGTAGTATCGGCTTGGAAGTGCCAATGGAGAGCCTCCCTTGCGTCGACCAAAGCCGGTCAGTGCGAGGGAGGCTCTGTCCTATTTCGGGATGGGGATTGGTGGGGATTGGGGCAGGATATGAGTGGGTCCAGGATTTGGCTATAGGGCCGAATCCTATACCTGCTTGAGAGGCTGCACAGTCCCGATTCGAGCTGCGTGGTGTCCTCGCCTGTTTAGCAGGCGCAGATCCAAGGAACGCATAGAGGAGGCTGGAGCCTCCCCTATGGTAAGGGAGCAAACGTTCCCTTGCTGTGGGGAGGCTCCAACCTCTCCTAAGCAGCATTGAATTTGGCACTGGCCGGCCGGCCTTGCCAATACAGTGCTGCTTAGGATTGCACTCTAAAAAGGGAACAAACTACCACCATATGGGCTCTGCCAACGCTGGTGCAATCCTGCTGCTGTGGCAACAGAGGGTAGAGTGCAGCCAAGAGGGCAGTGGGGAATTTCGTTGATCTCTGAAGCATCCTTGGAGCTCTAGATATTCACTGTTTTTTTCTGAATGGGGGTGGGAATTGAGAGCTCCAAACACTTTTTTCTGAGCCTAAGCCGAAATCCCAAGATTTTGCTTGCTTGTTTAAAACCCTAAAATGACCAAGAATCTCATGTCAGGTAAGAGATCTGCTGTTCTTTAGGAGGTTCTGCTTTTTGCCTTTCATTTATGCTCTGCTTCGGCATTTGTAAATAAAACACACATTACAAAAATGCCATCAGGCTCCAGTGCCCTCTCATCCTAAGGAGGCCTAGCTCCTGTAGGGCAATGCCTGGATCTTCTCACCATTCAGGGAAATGTGAAGCTTGCCACATAATATGGAAGAGCTATTTTAGGAAGAAGAAACTAAATTTAAACTTGGAGGAGGGTAAAGATTGAACAACGTTTCAGAACATTTCAGAGCATAATGTTCAGGACATCCCAGTCCAGGACATCTCAGCCGCACTTGGTGATGTTGCTTGGTGATGTCTGTAATGGCTGTTCACCCCATACATAATCCTTCCTTTCCCAAATTTAAACATCATCATTTTCCATCCTCCTTTGGCTCTAAGAGTCTAGATTGTAACACCTGCCCAGCCAAGTATAAAACATATGCTCACTTAACTATAGAAAACCTGTGCTCACTGAAGAACCTTCTGCAGCTAAAGTTAATTTAAATATCCAGTGATGTGGCAAATAGCCTGGCAGCAAAAGACTGTGACTTGCTCTAAAATACCTGAACCAGCATTTCTCCAGAGCTTCCAGCGAGGCAGAATGTCCTGCTTCATGAGAGCATCAAAGATATGGAGTCCCAGAAAAGGTCATGAATTCAAATTCAAATTTCAATTTGCATTTGTTCATGCTTTAAATTGGCTTGAGACATCTTTGCATGTCATGTTTTTCACTTTCCAAAGTTGAGTAAGAATGAAGGCTTGTGGAGTTCTTAGTTAGATGAGCAACACCTCCACTCATTCATGTATCATGGGCTCATTGGACTGCACTGAGGCTTCAGGAGAGCTCATGTAGTCTTGACCTCACCCCTAAATTTACAACAATAAAAAGGTAGAATGTGGACTGATGGTTAAGCTGCTGGCACTGCCTGAAGCTAGGCAGGAGAATCTGTGGCTTGTTTTTGGATGGGAGACGGATGCCAGGTTGTGACAAGCTGCAGGACCTATGGTGGTGGCAGAACAGAGTTATTGTGGAGCTGATTACTCATCGCAAGTGAGAGTTGCAGTAGAGTGTGTGAGAAGGCCAGCTGGCAAAAGAACGGAATACGACCTTGAGGACCTGTCCAGGCTTGACTTGCTTGACCTGCTGAGGCTTGATAGCAGGCAGCCAAAGGAGAGAACCACACTGTGAAGGCTACATCTAGGACTGAAGATTGGCGGATCACAAGAATACTGTATATTTGCAAAAAAACCATTGAAAAAATGGTGGTTTAGACTTGGCTGCTCATGTAAGCTTGTGCAATTGGTTTGCATGGGAAAGGCGGGATATAAATTATTCAAATAAATTAATAAATAATACTTATTCATCTAACTAAATAATGTGATATCTCAGTTATCAAAAACTGAAAAGAGCTGAAAAGCACAGCTGGTTTAATATACTATACAGTATATTCCTATATATTAAAAAAAAGTTACATGAAACTACCTTACCTTCTCACAGTAAAATATAGTTAGAAGACTGTAACAGGATCACAAATCTCATCATAGTCGGTAGCATCAAGCAGCACTGGCACACTACACAGTCTATATACTAAACTGGGGGCGCAATCCTAACCAACTTTCCAGCACTGACATAGCTGTGCCAATGGGGCATGTACTGCATCTTGCAGTGGAGTAATAGCCATGGAGGACTCTTCAAGGTATGGGAATGTTTGTTTGTTTCCTTACCTTGAAGCTGCATTGCCCTTGCCCTGGTACAGGAAAGTTGGTTAGGATTGCACCCTGGATGAATTGTTGAATCAAAGGTTGGAAGGCTCTTTTCTTTTCTTTTCTTTTTTTTTGCTGTTCTGACCTATTCAGATCCCATTTTTCCTGGATGAAACTGATAGTTCCTTTTCAGCCTGGTTTCTTTCTTGGTTTCAAGATGGAAACCGCCTTGGTCACTTTGCTAGATAATGTATGCTGGGCATCATCCAGTTATACAGGCTCCCCAAGTTACGGTCATCTGCCTTACAGGCGGCTGCAATGATGCTTTCATGCTGACACATCCTTTGTGTTGCTTTTGCATCTCCCCCATGCATCTCCCCCAGGCATATGTACTTGGGGGCTCATTAAGATCCATGCAGGCAGGATTTTGCATGTTCACCTAGCACCTGAAGTTCTATTCATGAAGTTCTGGCATCTAGCCTAGATGCCTTTAAAAGGGGATTGGACAGATTTCTGGAGGAAAAGTCCATTGTGGGCTATAGGCCATGATAGGTTGTGCAATCTTCTTATGTTAATAGTAGGCTACTTCTGAATGCCAGGTGCAAGGGAGTGGCAACAGGATGCAAGCATCTTGTTGTTTACTGAGCTCCCTTAGGCACCTGGTGGGCTACTTTGAGATACAAAGTGGGCGTTTGACCTGATCCAGCAGGGCTCTTCTTATGTTCTTATATTAGGAGTGATATATGAAAGCCCCTTCTCTCTGGTGCTACCTTATAGAGGGAACTTGATTCTCAGGCATTCTGTTTGATAGTCAGCCATTCCCTTTTTGACTGAGTACCTGGAGATTGCAGCCAACTTTTAATTATTGTTGCTTTGGAGTGAATCTTCTGATTAATTATAACTATTGCTGCTTTTATTTTTTCAGACATGTGCCAGACTCCCTGACTTTGAGAGTGGTCCAAACACACTTCATGGTGCGTTTGCCACACTCTTGGGCTGGCACAAGTGACTTGTGCCAGTCTTACTGCAGGTTAGGGTTGTGCCCTTAAAAAGTATCATATATGTCCTCTTAAATAAATACATATTCAGGTTAATGTAGTGGAGTAGCTAAGAGGCTGCAGGGGGGCAATTGCACTGGGCAAAAAGCTTTAGGTGGGTAACAAGTTGAGCTTAATACTAGTGGCCAAAATTGTGAGAAATTTGTTACATACAAATAATTGGAAAGGTAATTTAATGCTGAATGCAATGAAACAAAGCAGGTTGGAATGTGTGTATTCTATCAAAAGTTATGGCAAATTAACCAGAAACTTTTTATTTACTTAATTAATTAAATTTGATTTCATCTGGGGAGGCTAAAAAATCTTCTTTGACCCCAGCTAGCAGATGCCTTAATTATGCCACCGTGTCAACCACAGAAGTGCAAAGTAATCCTTCAATTCTTGTAATAGGGAAAGAAAGTAATTATAGAACATTAATGATATTGTTTTGCTGAACGTTTCTGTTGGGATACTGAAAGAAGTCCCTGGAAGTTTACAGGCCTGAATGGGGAAAGGCATTACACTAGGCCGACTCAGGGGGTAAAGTGCTGAGTCATTCAGGCCTAGCAGACCAGCAGTAAAGTGCTGAGTCATTCTGACTCAGCTTCAGCCTGGGGATGAGATCATCTGATCTCTGATTGGATGCTGGGGACTATTTAATCAAGACCAGAAACACCTGTGGTTAGTTGCTGGAGATGTAAGTGTTGCTGTTGGAGGAGCTTTGCTGTACCTGTTACCTGTTTGCTGTTCTTTGCTGCAAGAAGCCTTCTTCTGAGAATATAGAAGTTCTTGCTACCCTGATCTCTGTAGCCTGAGTGATTCCTTGCCGGAGCTCTGCGACCTTGAAGCCTATCCAAGCCTCACAGCTGTAAGCTGCTTCTACGCTGTCATCAGTTTCAACTTAATTGAAAAACTGAGGTCTAAAAATGGCTAAAAATGATGGGGAGTAGCCAAAGCCATAGAATTCTGGTACAGCCTGTAGGGAAACAAGATCATCCTGAAGGTTAATTTCCTTGATTTCCCTGTTCATTTAAAACTCTTATTTGCTTTCAGAAACTTCCACATTTTGAAGCTGTGCAGACATTACTCAGAGTGCAATTCTAAATTGTGCTGGATTGGCGAGGCCGGCAGGCGCACTTAGGTGCACTGGGGAGCCTCCCTGGGGCAAGGGCATGTTCATCCCTTGCCCCAGGGGAGGCTCTGGCCTCCCCATAGGGTTCCTCAAATCTGTACCTGCTATTTAGCAGGTGCAGAACCAAGGAAGCTGCACGGTCCAAATTGGGGCTGCGCGGCCTCCTCACAGGGCCTTGGATGTGGACCAATGGCCACAGCCCAACTCCAACCCCCTCCCTGGGCTGGCACGCCCACCAGCCCACCCAGCCCAGCCCAGTTCCGTCCACCTGCCGTCCCTCACTCCTCCCAGAACCTCCCTTGCACCAGCTGAGTTCGGGTGGCATAAGGGAGGCTCTCCGTTGGCACTCTTGGGCCGACACTACCAGTAGCATCGGCCCAAGAGATCTAGCGCTGATACACGTCAGCGCTAGTGACATAGCTTCGATGCAACAACATTGCATTGGTGCTACATGGGGGCTGAGATTGCACCCTCGGTTGAGTGAGACTCAGGGCCCAATCCAGAGCATGGTATTGCCGGTGGTACAGTGTGTACCACTGGCTAAAAGTGTCACAAGCTTGCTGTAAAGCACGTCTGTGACACCCTACAGCTTGTGCTGGGCCAGTGCTGAGTCAGCACCTGGCCCCAATGTGACGAGACAGAATGGTTGATGCTCCAGCAGCACCAGCCACCGGTAAGCCCGTTTGGAATGGGAGGGAGGGAGGGAGGGAGGGAGAGGAACTGGGCCAGTGGAAGGGTGGAGTGGGATCATGAGGGGGGAAGAGATGACGGCAGCTTCTACTGCCACATCCCAACCCCCCTCCGGGCAGCCTGCACAGGTCTCAGCTCTGCACCTGCTGAAATTGTGCTGTAAGAACGTTTGAATGAGAGGAAAAGACAGTTTAAACGCATCAGGGAATCAGTTCAGAGTAGACCCAATGGAATTGGTGCATACATTGTAAATCCTTGTGAGGTCACGGAGCAGGTAAATAACTGATAGTGCAATCCTAACCAACTTTCCAGCACTGACATAGCTATGCCAATGGGGCCTGTGCTGCATCCTGCAGTGGGGTAGTAGTCACCGAAACCTCCTCAAGGTAAGGTAAGCTACACTGCCCTTACCCAGGTGCTGGAAAGTTAGTTAGGATTGTGCCCTGAAACTTTGCAGGGCAGGAATAAAAATATTTAAATGTACACCTTAATTTTTGGCACATGTACCACTATTTACAAGGTAGCGTTCTCAGAAGTGCTACCCGTTCCACGTGCAGGGCCAGCTAGGCAGGCGGAGCTCAGGGGTCTCAATGCGTGGATGAGACGGTGGTGTCGGGACGAAGGGTTTAGATTCGTTAGGCACTGGGGGACATTCTGGAACAAGCCAGGCCTGTACAAGAGGGACGGGCTTCACTTGAACCAAAATGGAACCAGGCTGCTGGCGCTTAATATTAAAAAGGTGGCAGAGCAGCTTTTAAACTGATCCCTGGGGGAAAGCCGACAGGAGCCGAGTGGCGTCCGGTTCGGAACTCCTCATCCCTACGGGAAGAGGAGGGTGGAGGAGTACCAAAGAGTAATGGAGGAGTAGGAAATAGAACTTCTAAGCTGAGTGTAAGTGACAGTTTGTCCAGTAAAAAGAGAGGAGGGGAAAAGGGATCAAAAAACAGTCCCTCTTTAGAGAACCCCGTATATAGGTGTTACTATGCGAATGCCCGAAGTCTCTGAGCAAAGATGGGGGAACTGGAATGTTTGGTGGCTAGGGAAAAGATTGATATAGTAGGCATAACGGAAACCTGGTGGAATGCAGAGAACCAGTGGGATACTGCCATCCCAGGCTATAAACTCTATAGGAGGGACAGGGAAGGGCGTGTTGGCAGAGGGGTGGCCATCTATATCAAAGAAGGGATAGAATCCAGCAGAGTAGAAACTGAAGGTGGGCCGGACTCCACCATGGAGTCACTGTGGGTTAAACTGCCAGGCCGTAAAAGCAATGTAATAGTGGGGGTGTGCTATCGTCCTCCCGATCAAAAACTTTAAGGTGATCTTGAAATGAGGAAACAAATCAGGGCTGTGACCAAGAGAGGCAGGATTGTAATCATGGGGGACTTCAATTATCCTCATATTGACTGGGTCAACTGCTGCTCTGGTCAAGAAAGAGAGACCGGATTCCTTGACTTGCTGAATGACTGTGCCTTAGAGCAACTAGTCATGGAGCCGACCAGAGGACAGGCGACTCTGGATTTAATATTGTGTGGTACTCAGGACCTAGTTAGGGATGTAAGTGTTCCTGAGCCATTGGGGAACAGTGACCATGCTGTGATTAGTTTTGCCATGCATGTCCAGGAAAGAGTGCAGAGCAAATCTGACACAAGAACCCTTGACTTTCGAAGGGCAGATTTCCCTCAGATGAGGAGACTAGTTAGACAGAAATTGAAAGGGAAGGTAAAAAGAGTCCAACCCCTCCAGGCTGCATGGAGGCTGTTTAAAATAACAGTAGTAGAGGCCCAGCGGAAATATATACCGCAAAGAAAGAAGGGTTCGACAAGGTCCAGGAGGGTGCCTGCATGGCTGACAAACAAAGTTAGAGAAGCTGTAAAGAGCAAAGAAGCTTCTTTCCGTAAATGGAAGTCTTGCCCCAATGAGGAGAATAAAAAAGAACATAAACTCTGGCAAAAGACAAGTAAGAAGGTGATACGGGAGGCCAAGAAAGCGTTTGAGGAACGCATGGCTAGCAACATAAAAGGGAATAATAAAAGCTTCTTCAAATATGTTAGAAGCAGGAAACCTGCCAGAGAGGCGGTTGGCCCGCTGGATGGTGAGGGAGGGAAAGAGGAGATAAAAGGGGACTTGGAGATTGCAGAGAAATTAAATGAATTCTTTGCGTCCGTCTTCACAGCAGAAGGACTTGGGCAGATACCACAGCCCGAACAGCCCTTCCTAACGAAGGAATTAAATCACATACTGGTTAATAAAGAAGATGTTTTAGATCAAATTGATAAATTACATATAAATAAGTCACCAGGCCCAGATGGTATACACCCAAGAGTAATTAAGGAACTAAAGAACGAAGTTGCTGACCTCTTAACTAGAGTATGCAACTTGTCCCTTCAAACGGCCACGGTGCCAGAGGATTGGAGGATAGCCAATGTCACACCAATCTTTAAAAAAGGGAGAAGGGGGGACCCTGGAAACTACAGGCCGGTCAGCCTAACGTCTGTTCCGGGTAAGATGGTGGAAAGCCTCATCAAAGATAAAATCCTAAAACACGTAGAGGAACAAGTACTGCTAAAGGAAAGTCAGCATGGCTTCTGTAAGGGTAAGTCTTGCCTCACAAACCTTTTGGAATTCTTTGAAAAGGTCAACAGGCACGTGGATGTGGGTGAACCTGTGGATATCATATACCTTGATTTTCAGAAGGCATTTGACACGGTCCCCCACCAAAGACTGCTGAAGAAACTTCACAGTCAGGGAGTAAGAGGGCAGGTCCTCTTATGGATCCAGAATTGGTTGAGGGCCAGGAAACAGAGAGTGGGGGTCAATGGGCAATTTTCAGAATGGAGAGAGGTGAAAAGTGGAGTGCCCCAGGGATCTGTCTTGGGGCCCGTGCTTTTCAACTTATTCATAAATGACCTGGAGACAGGGATAAGCAGCGAGGTGGCCAAGTTTGCGGATGACACAAAACTTTTCCGGGTGGTGAAAACCAGAAAGGATTGTGAAGAGCTCCAGAAGGATCTCTCCAAGTTGGGGGAATGGGCAGCCAAATGGCAGATGCGTTTCAACATAGACAAATGTAAAGTGATGCACGTTGGGGCAAAAAACCAAAACTTTACCTATAGGTAAAGCTGTCTGTGACAGCTCAGGAGAGAGATCTCGGGGTGCTGGTGGACAATTCAATGAAGGTATTGACCCAGTGTGCGGCAGCAATTAAGAAGGCCAATTCCATGCTTGGGGTCATTAAAAAAGGGGTTGAGAATAAAACAGCCAATATTATCATGCCATTGTACAAATCGATGGTAAGGCCACACCTGGAATACTGTGTCCAGTTCTGGTCGCCGCATCTCAAAAAGGACATAGTGGAGTTGGAAAAGGTGTAGAAGAGAGCGACAAAAATGATTACGGGGCTGGGGCACCTCCCTTATGAAGAAAGACTGCAGCGTTTGGGGCTCTTCAGTCTAGAAAAAAGGCGCCTGAGGGGGGACATGATTGAGACATACAAAATTATGCATGGAAGGGATAAAGTCGATAGAGGGATGTTCTTTTCCCTCTCTCAAAACACCAGAACCAGGGGGCATCCACTAAAACTGAGGGTTGGGAGAGTTAAAACAGATAAAAGGAAGTACTTTTTTACCCAGCGGGTAGTTAATCTGTGGAACTCCTTGCCACAGGAGGTGGTGATGGCATCTGGTCTAGATGCCTTTAAGAGGGGATTGGACAGATTTCTGGAGGAAAGGTCCATCGTGGGCTATAGGCAATGACGGATTGTGCAACCTCCTTACAAAGGTGGTGGGCTACTGGTACCGGGTGCAAGGGAGTGGCAACAGGATGCAAGCATCTTGTTGTTTCATGCCTCCCTGGGGCACCTGGTGGGCCGCTGTGAGATACAGGAAGCTGGACTAGATGGGCCTTTGGCCTGATCCAGCAGGGCTCTTCTTATGTTCTTATGTTCTTATGTTCTTATTTGTGCACATTCTTCATCCCAACTCTCCCTTGGTCATGTTCCTTATTGTCTATTTAACATTGTCAGCTCTTTGGAGGCAGGGATCAGTCTGTTTTACCTATGTAGATCTACTCACTTCTGAGTTCACAGTGAGTTCAGTGGGGCTTCTTCCCGCATATGTGCAAATAAGTTTGTGCTGCCTGTGTCCTTCATGCGTATGCAGTACTGGACTGGCAAAATTAAGTTGGTGTTTGGCTGTGCCCCACTTGCCAAGCATAAATTGCCACATTATCCACTATATCAGCATGCTGCTTAAAGCAATGCTAGAATGTTGGAATGAGAGCTTGGTCAATGAGGACTCCAGAAAAAGGCACAAAGAGCAGGGCAGAAGATTCTGAGTGGGAAAGTAAACATTCCTGAAACCGAAAATATCTATGTTTCACATTGACACCCTGAGGTTAAACACATTTATTCAATATGTAGATACCAATTTTTAATAAACTATGCATCTAGCTAACAGCTATTACTAATGGATCTTTTTTCAAAACAAAAGAAATCTGGAGCTTCATGCACACAGTCCTGACAAGGGTGGGACCATTTGTGTGACAGGTTTCTCACTAGGGAGGGCCGGCATTAAGCCAATGTAACCAATGTTGTCACATTGGGCCCCATATTTTGGGGGCCCCGCACAAGCACAGCGAGCATATTGCCTGCTGCAACCACCAGGATCTCTATGGGCTGTCAGTCAGTGGAGCAAGCACAGCATCTTTACCTTGGGCCCTCCCACCTGCCCCTGCCTCCAAACTGCCCAAAATGGGCTTCCTGGAAAAAGTTGGTGATGACGTCATCATGTCACCACCAACTATTTCCAGTTGCCGTGTGTGGCACTACAAGTGCTTTTCTTGGTGAGTGGGGGGCCCTGCAGGGAGGGTGGGGTGTCCGCGGGAATGCCCTGCATTGGGCCCCGCTGTTTCTGGAGCCGGCCCTGTTTCTCACTCAGTTGTTTATTTTAAAAATTAATATGCCACGCTTTCCCCTCCCAACAGGAAGATGCTCACAATGGCTTCCACAGTCTGTACCATAAAATACCATGATCATAAAAGCAAAATAAAATTACAAGAAAGTAATTGAAGCAGAAATATTAGTAAAAATACTAGGACAAATCCAGCAGTTTGGCATTAGTCAGAGACAAAACAAAATAGAAACGTTTTAAGGTGCCACAAGGACAATAGTGATGGTGCTGAGCTCATCTCCTGGGAGAGGATGTTCCACAGTATTGGCTGCACCACCAGAGAAAGGGTCCTTCCCTGGGTCACTGCCAGGCATACCTTGACACACGCAGAAGAGTTATTTCAAATGACTGCATCAGACAGGCAAGTGTGTGTGTGTGTGTGTGTGTGTGTGTGTGTGTGTGAGAGAGAGAGAGAGAGAGAGAGAGAGAGAGAGAGAGAGAGAGAATAAGCATGTTGGTATAAAATTGTGAGGAATATGATTAGGCCAGGAAATACTAACAAATCAAATAGCAATGCACAATGTGGGAGTACTCAACAGTTTACTAGACTTGCAGTCTGATCCACAATATGTTTCCTAAAAAGAAAATTTATCTGTCTTCAGTAGGATTTTCTTTCTGGCAGTATTCTCAGCATCTATCCTCAATATGTTTTTGACTTTTAATCCCACATTTTATCACTTTGGGACCTTTTCTATTAATATATGTTAGAAAAAAATCAATATGGAAATAGCCATCTTTCTTTATTCAGTGTATTTGTAACCCACCTTTCTCCCCCTAACGAGACCCCTAACGAGACCCAAAGTTTTTCCCGCCCATGAAAATGGATAATTTAATATTTAATGATACAAAGAGCCTTTGTTCCTTTTTCGCAAGCTGCAAATACCTTCATTATGCAGACATGTTCGTTACTGAATAAAAATGTTATGTCAGGTTGTTAACATTTAATGCCATGTTGCAAATATTGTTTATTTAAATACTAAAGTATTACAGTAAAATGACACTTTTAAGGGCCCAATGCTATCCAACTTTCCAGCACCAATGCTGCTCTAATGCAGCCCCGAAGTAAGCAAACAAATGTTCCCTTACCTTGAGGAGGCCTCTATGACTTCCCCACCAACACAGAATGCAGCACACACTCCATTGGGATGGCTATATCAGGGCTAGAAAATTAGATAGGATTTGGCCCTAAAATTCACTTCTCACCGAATGCAGTGGTGTTCAGATCTTCTGTAGGCGTGTATTTATCAAGGATAAACCAATGTGCTCAGAGCGCCAGAGTATCAAGTTTCTATGAAATGCCTTCCTCTTCAAAATATTTATCCATATGTATGTAGATACTGTTGTATTTGTACACTTGTTAAGCATGATGTTTATTTTGCATAAGAGCAAATGACCCCAAGGCTAAAATCACAGGAC
>JAJKFI010000004.1:34405602-34430207 GCA_029204185.1 Lerista edwardsae | reverse complement strand
GCTTCCTACCCAAATATGCATTCCAAACTGCTGTTAAAACTAGCCTCAAATACCACTCTCGACATTAAGCAGTCAAAGCAAGCTTTACCTTGGGGTATTTGTGCCTCTTAGTGAATCCAAAACAAGCCAGTTTGATTCTTTCACAAATAAAGATGAATTATCTTTTCAAAGCTGCAGATAATGTCACTCTTCCACTCCTATAGCTTTACCATTCCAAAGCAGTGATAACTTTGCAGGACTTTGCATTTCCCACAGTCAATATCCAATATTGAGATTCCCGTTTTATAGTGGAAAAATAAATCCAGGTTGCTCATGGTCATTGATCATGGTGTGCTTCCTAAATTATATGCATACATAACCTAATGATGATAGGGCCTTTCTTTTCTTAATGTTTTGTGGCAAAAATTTACTTGTAATGGCATCAGTTCATGTACTCAGTTGTAAGAAGCAGCAGCTTAGGCTTGTTGCTGTAGGCCAGGGGGTCTCCAAACTTTTCAGTACGAGGCCACATTGTCTATTTTACACACTTTTGTGGACTGAAAAAATCAGTTTTATAAATTAATGAAAGAAATTTAAATAAATGGCAGGGCAATCCAACCCCCGCTTCAGCCGAACCAAATGATTTGCATCAGCCAAGTGCTGTCACGCATGTGCTACATAGCATGTGTGTGCCAGCACAAGGCACACTGTATTGACACAGGCAGCTGCATCGACACAGTTGCGCTGGAGCAAGCCACGGGTAAGCCGCCCCTGGTCTGGCTGAGTTTGGCCAGCACAAGGGCTTTTCTGGGTGGGGATGAAGGCAGGTGAGGATGAAACAGCCCGGAGGGAGTTTGGACGCGGCCATTAGGCCGCATCCAAACCACTGACCCCACCTGCGCAGCCCCAATTTGGACCCTGCGGTATGCTCGGACTTGCACTTGTTAAACAGTAGCAGCAGATCCGAGCAGCCCCATAGGGATGGCTGGCGCCTACCCCGGGGTAAGGGAACAAACGTGCCTTTGCCCCCTGGAGGCTCCAGCCTTCTTCTAACCTGCACTGGAACAGGCCAGCCTGTTCCAGCACAGGTTAGGATTGTGCCTTGAATAAGTTTCAGTTGGACCTTTTTGCAACAAGTATGATATGATTCAAAACAAAAGAGAAATGTGAGAATTACAAAGAAACAATGCCATACTTACACTGAGAAATTATATATAATGAGTAAAAATGCCAAACATTAGCAAATGCTTTGTCCAAAAAAAAAGTTCCTGTGGGCTGGATAAAATTTTGTAGAAGTCTGATGTGGCCCCCAGGCCCTCTGCTCTAGGCACTCTGAAAACTCAGAGCAATATAAATAATATCTGAACAAAACTCAGAGCAAAATAAATAATATCTGTGTATAAATAATATTCATTTCTGCAGACATTTATCTTAATCAAAGCAGTGTGGGATACTTTGGAAACCATAGTCTTCTAATGTAATGTGTGTGGAAACTAGATGACAAATGAGGTATCTATTATTGCAGCAGAATCTCATTTGGTATGCACTTGCTTCTCTCTTAGATTTAACTTCCAGGTGCGATGTGTGTGTGGTCTTTCCAGATGTTGTACAAACACCATGTCAACAAATTCTAATAAACAGGTTGAAGTCATGTTTGTCTTTCCTACGTACAGTACCTCTCAACTAACAATAAGCAGGGAAACATCAAGGGTCTTTCCAGGCAAGCTCCTTGGAGAACAAAGCTTCTGTTGCATGAGTGACCTGCTTGACAATTTTTTTCCTGCTGCTAAGTCAGGTGAGTTGAGGAGACCAATGAACAGGTGAGAGCTGAACTCCATTGGGATTGGGGTTACGCCAAGCGATCGTCTTCCAGGTGACACCAGGCAGACTGGTGCTCTCATTGATCATTGTTCAATGCTAACCGACCTGTGAGCAGCAGGAATATCTGGCGCTTCATTACTGTATATACTTATGTATATGTCGAAAAGGTTATGCCTGAAAATTGACCCTGAAAATATGAACTGCTTTATACATGGGTTAATATAGTAAATAAAGCGTCTAACAGCAGTTGGGGGGGGGTCTAAGAAGCAGGATGCAGGGGGAGAAAAAAAAGAACAATTTTACTTACCAGTAATTGTTCTCAGGCAGCAAGCAAAAAACTGGTAGCCATTTTCTTTCTTCTCCAAACAGGCAGAGAGGTGAAGGGGCTTATGTGAATTGTGGTTGTTATGAGGGCTGCTGCTATGGAGGTGCTGTACTGTATTTCTCTTCCTTCTTTGTTTGGAAAATAGCTCCATTTCTGGGCTGCCTCAGAAGAAAGTGAAATGGCTCCTTTTTTGGTTGGCTTTCTGTTATAGCCTCATAACGTACTGCTAAGTCATTTTCAAAGAATGTCATACCTCCCCCCCTAAGTTTTACCCTCGATTTATCCACGAATCATAGCAAATTCTGTTATTTTTGGCTTAAAACCTGCCCTTAACCTATCTGTGAAATCAACTTATACATGAGTATATACAGTCATTTAACCATTTAAACTAGTCAATGAGGGTGGGCGGGATGAAGCCCAACGACATGGACGCTGGATTTCTGCTCTCTCAGAAACAGCGTCTAATCCTCCTTAAATCGTGACTTTCCAGGAGTGGAAAGTCCTTGAATTCTAGAAGAAGAATTTCAAGGCATGTTTGGACTCTCTCAAAGAAGCTGGTAGCGGCGGCTGCTGCGGAATTTGAGAGATAGAACGACGCACGAACTCTGGAGGAAAGCTGCCAGCTTTGTCTGTCAGCACAGTTGAGGCTCTGCCTACCGCCTTGCAGTGTATCGTGATTAACAAGAACTTTCAAGAAACTTTCTAAGGACTGTGAGTAATAAATATTTACATTCTGGCTTAATTAAACCTCAAGGAAAGAAGATATTTGGGAAAATAAAGGGGCACAATAAGTAGAAGCGGCCGTGGGAAGATTGGGAAGTAGAAGAGAACAATTAAACAGCTGATAGATTTTGCATTTCTACTCCCATTTAAGCCCCAATAAGAAACTTTGATTGAAAACTTTAAAGCTATAAACTTTGGATATTTTTTCCCTGCTTGTTGCTGTTTTTTGAGATCCGGTTGGGGAGAGTCAGGCTGGAAAAGGAAGGAAGGAAAATGGACGCTGTTTTAAACTGAACGTTATACACTGGATTTTATTTTGAGAATGAAAAGATAACCAAATAAATACATGAAAGACTGTTAAAATATTTTATCTGCTGTTGAAGAGATTGAGGTGGAAAGGAAGCTTCGCAAGTTTAAGGAAAACATCAATAGATTTGAAAGAAGCAGAGGGATGCGGATGGATATAAACTTTTAAGCAGCTGGATATGCAGTGAGCTTCAGATGAAGATATTTTTTAACTTTTAAAAGCGATTGTGGATCTAAGAGTTAAAATTGGCTGTTTATTGGGGACATAAAGATCGAACTGAGGGTGATTAAAATTGATTTTTACTTGGCTGAAAGAAAATAAGAAAGGTGAAGAGGCAGAGGGAAGGACTACTTTATTTCTTTATCCTCCCCCCCTTCTGGTGATAGAAGAAAGACGACGAGCAGACAAAAGGACACATGATCAGAGACAGAAGAGATGATGGTGGAAGGATACTTTAAAGAAAAATAGTCCAGCTTAAAGGGAAAGTTTAAGTTTTGAAATTGAACTCTTTTACTTTTTATATTTTCCCTTTTTTTATTATTATTATTTTTTCTGGTGGTGCCTTTGAAGCTATATATGCTAGTGATTTGAAGGGGGGGAATTCGAAGAGACTGATGATTTTACTATAAATGATTGAACCTGAATAGAAATTAAGAAAATATAAGACATTTAAATTTTGCTGAAAAGGACTATTGAAAATATTGATTTGGTGATAATTTGGACAGGTATTGTTTATAAGTATTGATGAGAAATATTGAGCTTATTGTTGGGGAAATTTTGCTGGATTAAGCTAATAATAGTGCTGAATATAAGCTAATATAATATAAGTAAATATAGCTGATTTTAGTATAAAAATTGATTAGAATTTTTTTTGATAAATATGTCGACTAGAGAGAGAAAAGAATTAATGAAATATACATCCAAAACATCACCATCAACAACATCACAAATGTCAACTTTGTTGAAACAAGATAATAGACAACAAGAACAGAGAAGAGAAAGTCAACCTGAATCTATGTCCTTGTTGGATCAGATTAAACAGGCAATTTCAGAATCAGAACAGAGAGTAATCTCCAGATTGGATAAAACTGATCAAAAAATAGACAATTTACAAGAATAAATTAATAAAAACAATAAAGAGATTAAACAGACAAAGAAGGAGACTAAGAAGATGAAACAAGATATTCAGGAGGTGGAGAGAGGTCTGAGAGATTTAAGAACGGATCATGAAGAGTTAACAACTAATTACTTGAGACAGGAAATGGAACGTGCTGCCTTTAAAATTAGAATTCAAAATTTTCCAGAATTTCCTCAAGGTCAGACTAACCCTCAAGGTCAGACTTTTGATGAGACACTGCGCTGGTTAGTGGAAGAAACTGGACTGAGTGAAGGAATACTCAGGGGAGGGATAGACACGATTTATAGGATTGACTCCAGTTATGCGAGAATAAACAAGAGACCAAGAGAGATCATGATTAGGTTTCTTAGAAGGGGATTAAGAGATGAAGTTCTTCACATTTTGGATCAGAAGACAAGATACGTCTCAGAAAACAGATTGTTGATTCTTAGAGAAATACTGTTTCAAGTGCGTAAGAGAAGACGGCCATACAAAGAATTTGCAGCACTCTTGAGAGAAAAGCAAGTTAAATACAAATGGATTTTACCCGAAGGTTTACTGTTTAATTATAAAGGGAAACGACAAAATATTAATTCGATACATAAAATGGAGCAATTTTTGGATAAGTATGGTGAAGAACTGGGAGAAGCGGAATTTAAAAGAAGAACAGGACAAGAGTTAAGAGTATTTGAACAAGATGAACAGGGGTCACGAAGAGAAAAAGAGAGTACAGAAGAAAGTGAGGAAGAAAAGGAAGAACAAGAAACAGAAAGCGGAGAAATAGTCACACAAGAAGATACGTCTGACACGGAGATGGTAGGAGCAGCAGGCCCAAAAGAACTAAAAACGCAAAGAGTCTCAACTAGACAAAGAGTTAGACAATTAGAAGAGAAAGCAAGAAATAGGAACACAAATTAAAACAAAGTTAATAAAGATGGCAAAACAAATTAAAGCACTATCGTTGAACATTAATGGATTTAATTCTCCCAACAAAAGAAAGAAAACCTTTAACCAATTAAAAAGAATGAATCTTGATATAATATGTCTACAAGAAGTTCATATTAAAAGAGATCAGAAGAAATTTTTGGAAAATAATAAAATGGGTGTTTTATTTACAGACTTGGATCCTAATAGAAAAAAGAAAGGAGTGGCTTCATATATACGAGCAAATCTTCAAGCAGAATTGAAATGGAGTTTAGGAGATGGAAGAGCAGTCGCTGTCCAAATTCAAATTGAAGAAAGGAAACTTTTAATTTTAAATATATATGCCCCTAATGAAAATCAAGATAAATTTTTTAAAGCTATTCATCAAAAATTAATCGACTTCAATCAATTGGAGCTGGTCATTTTGGGGGATTTCAATGCGGTTTTTGAAAAAGCTTTAGATAGAAGAACAACTTCCAAAACAAAGAAAGGAGGAACATTACCAAAAGCATTCCTAAAAATGAGTGAAGAATTTAATCTCATAGATTCTTGGAGGACACGATATCCAAGCAAAAGGGAATTTACCTTTTATTCGGCAAGACATAAAGCTTGGTCGAGAATTGATATGTGTTGGATCTCAGCTTTATGGACAGATAGACAGTTTGAATCAGAGATCCTACCAAATACATTTGCAGATCACAATCCAGTTTTGTTAATTATAAATAAAAAAACAAGAAGATGGATGTGGCGTTTGAATTCCTCACAATTTAATAATCAAAACTTTATTGACCACGCAAAAACGGAAATGGAATGGTTTTTTAAGATTAATCTCCAACAAGAAACAAAAAAACAAATTGTCTGGGATGCTAGTAAAGCATTTTTCAGAGGATTGTCTATAAGAGAAGCAAGAAAACAAAGAGTAATCCAACAGAAAAGAATGATAGAACTTTGCCAAAGATTGAAAGAAGAAGAAGAAAGTTCTCAAGATAACCCGACGAATACTAAAATTAGATTAAGAATTAAAAAATTACAGCATGAGATCAATGTTATACAGACAGAGGAAATAGAAAGAAATCTTAAATTAATCAAACAGGATTTTTTTGAAAACGCAAATAAAACAGGAAGATGGTTAGCTTACAAAATCAAAAAAGAAAGACAAAAAAATATAATTATGAATTTAAAAAATGAAATTGGTCAAGAGACAACTGGTATAGAAGATATGAAAAAGATAACAGAAAATTTTTACAAACAACTATATAAGAGGAAACAGATTGATGAAAAAAAACAAGAAGAATATATTTCTAAGGCTAATAAATTAAAATTGACAGAAGAACAGATAAAGATGATGGAAGCACAAATCTCATTACTGGAGATTAAAGAAGCAATAGCCAAACAGAATTCAACTAAAGCCCCAGGTCCCGATGGTTTATCAGCGATCTATTATAAAACTCTACAAGAAATATTAATTGAACCGCTGAGAAATTTGTTTGAAGATATTTGGTTTACTGGCATTTTACCGGATACTTGGGGTGAAGCAACAATAACGTTGATACACAAGCCTCAAACAGAAAATAATGATATTAAAAATTACAGACCAATATCCTTTCTTAATGTAGATTATAAAATTTTTGTAACAATCCTAGCTGCCAGAATGAAAAAAATTCTAAATATTTTAATACATCAAGATCAAGCAGGTTTTCTACCAAGGAGACAATTAAGGAAAAATTTGAGAACAATTATTAATGTTTTAGAATATTATGAAAAACACTCTACAAGAAAATTGGGATTAGTATTCCTGGACGCACAGAAAGCATTTGACAATGTTGACTGGAACTTTATGATCAAACAATTAAAAGCGATTGGCTTTGGACAACACTTCTTGACAGTAGTTAGCGGAATCTATTCCAAACAAACAGCTAGAGTGAAATTAAATGGAGATTTAACTCAAGAGATACAGATTCAACAAGGTACAAGACAAGGCTGCCCATTATCACCTTTATTATTTATATTATCTTTGGAGATTTTAAATACGAAAATCAGAGAAGATATAAGAATAAAAGGACTGAAAATTCAAACAGAAGAATTTAAGCTACAGGCATATGCTGATGATCTAGTTTTTATTATAGAAGATCCAAAAGAATCTCTAGAATATATAATGGAAGATTTGAAAGAATATGGAGATGTAGCTGGTATGAAGATTAATTATCAAAAAACAAAGATATTATTGAAAAATGTGAAAGAATCTGACATGCAAGAAATAAGAAATGGAACCTGCAAGTGACACATAAAGTAAAATACTTGGGTATTATAATTACTAGTAAGAATAGTACGTTAATGGGAGAAAATTATAAGTTATTAAAAGAAATACAAAAAGACTGTGAAAATTGGAAGAAATTACAACTCTCATTGATGGGAAGAATTGCTGCAGTAAAGATGAATATATTACCGAAATTATTATTTTTATTTCAGACGATTCCAATAATTTTAAAGAAAAACTTTTTTATTGAGTTAGATCAAACAATATCAAAATTTATTTGGCAAGGAAAGAAGCCCAGAATACGATTAAAACTACTACAAGAGGCAAGAGAAAGAGCAGGATTTGGACTTCCAGATTGGTTCTTATATTATCAAGCAGCAGCATTAAATTGGATAAGAGAATGGGCTCAACCAACAGATACCAGATCAATTAAATTAGAAACATACGATTTACAGATTGGTTTACATGCATTTTTAATATATGATAAAGCAAAATTTTATAGCAACTTTAAACAACATTGTCTGAGAAGAGCTCTCTTATGGATATGGGAACAAATAAGATATAAAATATTTACAAAAATCCCAAACTGGATTAGACCTTTAGAGATTGGTTCAAAACCACAATGGTTTAGAGAAGACCAAAATAGGAAATATGCAGAGATTTTAGATAAAGATAATAACTTATTAACTAAGGAACAATTAGAGGGGAAAAATATTTTTTTCGATTGGTGGTCAGAAAATCAAATAAGATCAAGATTGAAAGAAGATCGAAAAATAGGAATATACCAGGATATTACGGAATTTGATAGATATTTTCTAGAAGAAAAAGAAAAATATATAAAAGGAATATATACATTTCTTCTAAAAAGGAGAATGGAAGATGAAGTAATAAAAGAAGCAATGATTAAATGGGCTAAAAATGTTGGACATGATATTTTGTTGGAAGATTGGGAAAAAGTATGGAAAATGAACATTAAAATGACCAAGGCAACATCATTTAAAGAGAATATATACAAGATGTTTTACAGGTGGCATATAACTCCTCAAAAAATTTCAAAAATGTATAAGAATACTTCTAATAAATGTTGGAAATGCGGAGCAGCTGAAGGAAGCTATTACCACATGTGGTGGACTTGTCAGAAAGCTAAGAAATTTTGGCAGAGAATACAAGGAATGCTGCAAGAAATATTAAATTTCAATATTCCACTCAAACCAGAAATATTTTTATTAAATATTTTAACAGAAATTCAAGATATAAATATGAAACATATTGTTATTCATGTAACAACGGCGGCTAGATTACTATTTGCACAGAAATGGAAAGACAACGAAACCCCGAACATGGAACAAATAATAGGGAAAATTTATGAAGTGGCAGAGATGGACATTTTAACAGAAAGATTAAGAGAGGGCAAGATTATTAAGATTAAACAATACTGGAAAATGTTTTATGATTGGATAGATATGCAATGTTGAATGGTAAAGTAATAAAAGATTAGTACTGATTATATAGTTCAACGTTGAATATTAAGATATTTCATAATTTATAAGTAAAGAAGATTTTGGATATATTGAGTATGAAATAGATAACCTTAGAAATGATATTTTTTAATTGGATTGATGATATTTTTAAGACATTATGATGCATTGCAAGGTACCTACCTAATGTGTTTACCTTTGTTTAACCCATTCCTTTGTTTTCTGTAACCCTATCCCATCTCTTTTCTTAAAAATTAATAAAAACAATTAGGGAAAAAAAATAAACTAGTCAATCAGAGCTTGGGATGCACTACTCCTGCGCATTAGTTGAATTGCTACTAGGACAGGGGGCACATTGAGGATGTAGTACAAGATAGAATAATTAGCCAGCTGTCATATTTCTTCAGTGCAGGAGAGTGCAAGAACTAGCTCAAGAACAAGTATATCTATTCAATGAAACAGTGTTTTTCAAACTGTGAGTTGGGACCCACTAGGTGGGTTGCGAGCTAATTTCAGGTGGGTTGCACAGCACCTAGCGCAGCCATAATGGAAAATATAGGCAGATGGGACACTGGGAAATGGGAGGGCTGTGTGGTTATTTTGCTTGTGTCAAGGTTGTAAACAGGCTTTTTTCTTTTCTGATTCACTTTGCTATTGGAAAATGGCTGAGAAATAACCCAACATATTGCTGCTTCAGTTTCTTAGGAAAGCAGCAGGCTCTGGTTTCACAAAGATGGCACTTCTGGCCATGACATCACTTCTGGTAGTCCCATGCTCCCTTCCCCCACCGCTAGGAGTGGAGCCAGTTGAAGGGGCGCTCACAAGCTTCTTACAAAAGAAGCACACTAGACAGCTGAGGAAGCCCTGCTGTGGTGTGCATTATGTATGTGAAAAGAGTGACAGATTAAAAAATGCACATAATGCAGACCAGATATAATACTCCTTCGCAGCCATGTGATACAGTATTTACAGGATTGAAATTGCCTGATGTTATGAAAACAGTGAGCAACCTGTCAAGGAGGAACTTTTGACTTAGGAGGCAAATACCCCGTGTAATGTGCTCTGCAATTCACTTTACTCTCTGTGTATTAAGGCTGACACTTTAATGCTCACCATAGCATGAGCATGATGCAGTGCACATGTAATTCAAAAGCAGATTAAACTTCTTGGAGACCTCTCATTCTGTGCAAGTTTCCCTTTGTATATTACTACAAGAGTGGCACCGCTATCAGCATTGGTTAACCCATTTTTCAATGAGTTTTTTTTTACAAATTTTATTGCATGAGACATCTCATAGAAACCACTATTTCTCCACATGCTTCCTGTCACAATGCAGTCAGTATCCTGTCTGTCAGCTCCTGTGCTTTCCAAGCATCTCACGGGCAGCTGCACCCATGTTTCAGACCAGTTTATCAAAGATGTCATCCTTTTTTGCCTGCTGACTCCTCCAGTATTCCACACAGATGTGCCAGTGGCATTCCAATCTCCCAGTCTCTCATCCAGGCACCTGGATCCTGCTTAGTTTTTTTCAGGCCAGGTGACAGCTCAACCTCCGGACCAGACCTCCTGTCCCTGCCTCAATATGCTGTTATTGAGTCCAGTGTTACTATAGAGTTCTGGCAGCTAGCAGGATTCTAGAAACCATGCCTGTGGGATGAGATCAAGGACTTGTCTAGCCTAGAAATGTGTCTTCCAGCAGTGGAGTCTCCAATAGTGACTGCACAAGTGCATAATATAATTTGGGGAAGTATTCTTCCTGCTGCCATGCAGTGTTTCTCACGCAATTGATCACAACAATCAATAATCTTTAATCTTGAGGAGGTGCCTAATTGGTTGTGACAGGCCACTGCAGCAGCCCTTCCAAAGGTGGAGGTGGGCAAATTCTCTGCCAAGTTTTTCTCCGCTGCTGTCAACATCATTGAAAATGATCTCTTTGTGGAGCCTAGTGATGTCTGATGAAGATGCATGTCATGCTCAAGGAATGGAAACAATTCTCTTCTATAAATATTGCTTTCTCCATAAATACTGGCATGGGATAGAAGGGTTAATAAAATCTGTAGTTATAGTATTCACTGAAACAAGGGTACCATAAGCAGTGATTGTGATGATCTATTTTTGCAGATACAGATATTCTTGGCCATCTGTTAATCAGCTCATCATTATGCCATTTTGAACATTCATTTTTGCTTACAATAACATAACTGAGTATCCTTGAAGTTAATCATGTGCAATTCTGTTTAGCTATTGAGTTTCAACTAATGAACAACTTCATGTTGTGATCAATGGACTGAGGGCGGCAGATGGGCTTCTCCAGCTTCTCTTCCAAGATAAGGTTATTGAGAGAGCCAAAGTGATTGAGCTAACCCAGGTAGCCTGACAAAACCAGTGAAAATGTGATTGTGGCAAGAGGAAGCTTTGTGTGCTGCACTTACTAGCTATTGCTAGGGATGGTTTTTTTTGTGACCAATACAGAACGCTAAATAATGTGTATCGATTCAAATTGCCATACAAAACAAAATATAGATAAAAACGTGAAAAAACCCACATTTTATGAAATGACACTTTTGCTTAGTTTTGATGCAGTTTTGAGAAATCCACAAATAGTTTTCAGTAAGGGATCAGGAGGAGGTGGGGCAGGAACAGGAGGAAGCTCTCTTAAACGATGAAAACGGGTTTTCATAGTTCACAATGCATGCTGGGGTGACCAAAATGAAATGTATCGATTACTTACCTTTGCTTAGGCAGCCGGTTGTAGGGTCATTCACCTTTATCTCTTGCTTGCCAGCCTGGGTCTATATCCCCTCCCCCATGGGCTGTTAGAGTGGATTTGCCACCTTCCCTGTTTCTTAGTGGTGGAAGTGTTAAGGGGGGGCATCACACACATTTTTAACCAGTGCAGTTTCCCCTTATGAGGTCCAAGCAGGCTGATATCCCAGGCACTGGCTATGAATGCCATTGGCAGCAGTTACCTTTGATCTAGGGACTGGAGTGCTCCAATCTGCTAGCAATTGTTTGAGCCATGCCCATTCGCAGTTTGCACCTTTCCAGGCAGCAACTGTTATGTAAAAACTTCAAGGGGAATGTTTGTGCTGTGAATGGGCTAAAGAGGACTTCCTCAGAACTAAGCTCCATTGAAATTAGGAGAAGTTCTGAATGTAACTGGCAATGAGATACTTTGCAAGTTGTACTGTATACTGAGACATTTTTACCTGGTCTCAGGACTGGACAGTGAGTGTGAATGACAATTTACTATTAATTCACTGTGAGATAAATGTGATCCAGTTCTTGAACCCCAATACTTCTTGTTGTTGTTGTTGTTCAGTCGCTAAGTCGTGTTCGACTCTTCGCGACCCCATGGACCATAGCACGCCAGGCCTCCCTGTCCTCCACTAGCTTCCGGAGGTCACCCAATTTCATGTTCATTGCTTCGGTGACATGATTCGGCTATCTAGCCATCTCATCCTCTGCCGCCCCCTTCTCCTTTTGCCTTCAATCTTTCCCAGCATGAGGGTATTTTCTAAAGAGTCCTCTCTTCTCATGAGGTGGCCAAAGTACTTGAGCTTCAGCTTCAGGATTTGTCCTTCCAGGGAGCAATCAGGCTTGACTTCCTGGAGGATTGACCGATTGGATCTCCTTGCACTCCAGGGGACTCTCAAGAGTCTTCTCCAACACCATAATTCGAAAGCATCGATTCTTTGGCGCTCTGCCTTTCTTATAGTCCAGCTCTCACAGCCATACATTGCTACCCCAATTTATTCTCTCTCTCTCTCTCTCTCTCTCTCTCTCTCTCTCTCACACACACACACACACACACACACTCTTATTGTGTGCTGTTCATATACTAAATCAAAATTTGGATAACAACACATAACATTTTAATTTGCTATTTTAATCAAGAAATTTTTGAAAAAAATCACCAACCCCCCCCGACCCTTAGCTGTTTTGTTGCTATAATTAATACGTCTGTACATTCAGATTCAAAAATGCTAAAATTGATAAATCAAGGTAAATTGATAAGTCAAGAATTGATTGCAATTCTTTTTGTTGTTACAAAAGATATGGAGGGGGATTAAGTTGTTACACAGGAGTAATGGATGAAGTATATGACATGTGCTTGCTCGTCCAGTACACCTACACCTTTCTTTGTAAAATGCATCATATAAATTATCTTCAATCTTTACACTGTAAGTTAGATGAGTATGGTTATACTGGACTGTATCTATACTGCCACCAGGGAGTTGAGGCTGTGAGAGTGACTTGCCCAAGGCCACCTAATGATGGCAGAGGCACAATTGAGCCTGGGAAGTCCTGATCAGCAGCTCATCCTCTTAGCAGCTCTCAGTCATGCGTGCTACAATCATTAGTTCCAATTGAACTAGAGAACTTTGTGTAGACAAAGGAGACTTTTAGAGCACAATCCTAAGCTGCACTGGAATGGCGAGGTCAGCAGGCCTGCACCAAATCCAGCGCAGCTTTGGTGCTCTGGGGAGCCTCCCTTCACAACCTTGTGAAGTTTGTGAAGGGCACATTCACAATCTTACCCCAGGGGAGGCTCTAGCCTCCCCATTGGTTTCCTCGGATTTGTGCTTGCAGCGTGGCCTGGGAATGGAGCTTGAACCCTAACCCCAGCCCCTCCCCGGGCTGGCACGTCTACTGGCCCACCCACCCCTGCCCAGTGTCTCCCTCCCTCCCACCCTCCCCGCACCCAAAACTGCACCAGCCGAGTTTGGCTGGCGCAGAAGCGGAGCTGCAGCACCTCGGCCGGGTGCCCTTGAGTCGATGCTACTGCTAGCATCCTCCCAACGGCACTAGTGCCGACGCAGAGGTGCCGGTTGGTGCCCCCACATTGGCTCTAGTGACGTTGAACAGACGCAAGCACACAAGGCCCGATCTAGGATTGCACCCTTAGTTGTATAAGGAACCTTGTATTGCTGCAGATGCAATTCTCCACCCTGGAGCTGTATGCATGTAATATTAGGGCTGTGTGCAGTCAGGGCCGGCCCATCCATGAAGCCAACAGAAGCATTCATTCATTCATTCATTCATTCATTCATTCATTCATTGCATTTGCATCTTTGCTTGCTCCCCTGCCCTCAAAGCACTAGCAGCATCAACCTGCCACTGAAATGCTGCCATGCCGGACAACAATGTACCACTCCTACTAACCAACTGCAGTGGGGCAGAGCTTTCACTGGGGCTAAATAGTGTTGGAAATAGCAACACCAACCTGCATGTATCAGAAGGGCAGCACATTGTCTGACTCTCTAGCTGCCCCCTCTCAGTGATCATTGCAGGAGGTGTGGCCTTTGTTCGATTTTCTCTTCCCCTTTTATCTATAACTTTCTCTGGCCTACTGAATTTCCAATGAATGGATGTGCTTAGCTGAGCTCCTGTACTCAGCCACCAGACTTGCATGCATAAGCAGGTATCTAGGGCTTCTGGTCCACTAAGTGATAGGAATTCCCCTGGTCTTAACCAGGTGCTGTATATATGAACCATCATGAAACTGTGGGTAAACTTTTTTCTTTTTAAACCAGAAAATGGCCTCTTTCTCTTTTTTATGGGTCTGATTAATTGCAAACAGCCTGGGTGGTGGAAGAGGATTTCCCTTAGTAAATGCTCAGCTAAAACAGCCCAATACAATCCAACTAGAGGACTGGCTCTGAGATGGGTGACACAGTCCCATGTACTTGATGTAGAAAGTTTAGAAAAAAGTTTAGAACTGTTTAGCAAACGTTATGTGCATTTTAAGTCCCATAGCTCTTAGTGTGGGAGAGGTAAGCCTGTGTTAACATAGAGTGCAATCCTAGCCTTAGGCCGGTACAGTTAGGCCAGCAAAGTTTGGCTGGCACAAAGGCCACAATAAAGCGCCTTTGGGTCCACTCTTGGAGTCAGGGAGAATGGTGCACGTCTGTGTACTGGCCTCTCTTGATGCATAGAGTGGTCCAAACATACTTTACAGTGTCCCTTTTGCTGGCCAAACTTTGCTGGCCCAACTGCAGGTTAGGATTATGCTCAGAAGAACATATGAAAAGCCCCACTGGATCAGACCAAAGGCCCATATAGTCCAGCATTCTATTTCCCACATTGCCCACCAACTTCCTCTGGGAAGCCAAATTCACAAAGACAAAGCACATTTTCTGTCCCTTCATCGAGTCCCTGCAATTGGTGATCAACTCCCATTGGACCAATAGGAGTTCATTATGCTTAATGTGCCTGGATAAGGCCCAGTGATATTCTGAAGGCCCCCAAATGCAAGAAAATACATTGATTTTTATGCTCAAAAATCTTCAGACAACAAAACATTGAAACATGCTGAAAAACTAGTTTGTAATATAGGTAGATTAAGTAAATTGCCTAATTGGTACTTACCTAATAGGAATTACATAACAGGTAATTACCTAATAAGAAATAGCATTTCAATTTTGTTTCCAATGATATATCACCATGCCCTTATTCTTTTTGTGGCAAGGAACACAGTTTAATCTAAAGGTCTGATATGTTTCAGCATATGTGGTAGGAATTTTTTGTTCCAGCAACAATGAGTATTCTTGCTGGGGGAAAAAACACCTGCATGCAAGTCAAATGAATTTCAGCATTCAGAGAAAATTACATGAAGTATTAAGTAATGCAGAAATAAAGCATTTGGGGAAATGACCCAGGAGAAAATAACAGGCTTATTGAAAAAGGTAATCTGGCTTTTGAATAAAATTAATGTGGTGCTGTTCAGCTTAGAGTTGATTGTAATTCATGAGGCACAAAGCTGCAGTGGAAAAATACTGTACAAAATACAGAGTGGACTATTACAAGCCAACCATTGTATATGTAAACAATTAACACATAATGGTTTTGATACAGAGGTAGCCACTATAATAATGTGTTGCTCATAGTTAGTAGCACATGGAGAACAGCCACATGCAGTTGCCCCATACCAGTCACATGCTTGGCCTGGTCTGCAGACTGCTGCACCCAAGTCTGCCGCCCTCCACTCACTTGGAGCCTCCAGAGCCTTGCATGACATATATGGGGTCTCTGAAAGGTCTTTCTGAAGCTTTCAGAAGGCCTAACAGCAATACTTCCAATTTTTGAAAGGCCTCCTAAAAGCTTCAGAATGATTTCAGATACCCCATGGATGTCATGCACAGCCTGCCTGGCCCTTGGGAGGGCCCGGAGGGTGGGCAGTGGTGGCAGTTCAAGGGATGTCCACCATGGTGCCCAGGACCATGTGGCCCCCTGGACCCCTTGTCAGGTTTGCCTCTGCCCCAGACAGTTGATGGTGAGGATTAGGGTTAGGGATGGTGATGGTGCCACACATGTGAATCTCAGAAACAGACCCAATACATGAAAACCCATTGCCATTTGTGCATAAAACAAGCATGTACATCTACGTGAGACAGTCTCCAGTGCTGATTTCATATAGCCAAACTTTCTTGTGTCTGAAGCTCAGCATACCAAAATATTTCTAATTCAAAATGTGAGCTGGCCATCAATATAATACAGAAAAAGAGTGAGGAAAAATTCAAAATGATACAAGGCAATGCTTATTAAAGGAGCTCAATATCATTAAGGCACAACTCTTAAATGAGGTAATTAATTAACTCATACACATGCAGGCGTGCATACACATAGGGTCCCCTTTATATGTCAGCGTTAAGGACTGGAAAGCCTGGAGCTGTACAGTAGACCCCTTCCAAGTCCCACTGCAGATCCTCAGGAAAGGATCTAATATTCAAAACCACTATGCTCCCACCCCCAACACAGCACCACTGCATGCACACCTTAGTGGCACCCCCCCCAAACACTGAGTGTGCAGCCCAAGCCAGAGAACAGGTGTGGCCAAAGCAGTTCTCAAGTCCTTGTCCTTCTTTGTGTGTTTCTCCTTGCTTCCCACAGGTAGCCATTCCATAGGTGAAGACAATGTGCAGATTCCAAGGGAAGCCTACAGCCCATCTGCCTACAGGGACCAGTGGGAGCCAAGCAGCTGTTCAATGTGGTTGCCAACCCACTCCCTTCAGTCAGGCCCTCATCGCTTTGCTAATTCCAGCACAGACAGCAAACCAAACAGTCCAGGCTGCCCTCACTGCCACCTGTTACTTGGCCGCCTGTTGAGAAATGAACAGTGGCAGAACAGCTCCGCGGTGGGGGGGGGGATAGTTGACAACATCACACATCTTGTGCTTCTCTTCCAGATGCTGCTCAATCAATGATAGAGTTCCATAAAACTTTGTCCTGAACATGCCCATAATGGTTTTTGCAGTTAGTAGGAATTGTCTGAATAGGATTGGGCCAAAACACATGCTTTACTTTTAGGCATAAAAATACCTTTTCACTGTAAGAAAAGCATCATCGCTATTTGGATGGTGGCATGGGGTCTGAATGCATTTGTGAACTCAGCCAGTTTTTACAGGATCTCATGTGTGGATATTACTGGCTTTTCTTCCATTTGTATGGGGAGATTACAGAGGTTGAAAAGAGAACATCACTTGCTACAAATAAGGAATTGGTGGCTGAGACAGGCAAAGAAAATATAAATGTTAGTATTTGCTTAAAGCTGAAATGACACAAATGGGTGAATTCAAATAGGTGAATAAGAAAAGAAATGGCAAATGATAGGAAGGGAATTATCCCTTTTCTCAGCACACAGCACAAAGAAGGAAAGCTTTGTATGTCTGGTGGTTTTAACTTAAACACTCTGTTATCACTGAAGCTGATATGAACCTCTTTTGAGAAACCATGAACAATAGGCTTGATGTGCCCTTAATTTCCTAACTTCTGTGCATGGGAAAAACTAATTGTAATTTTTTTTTTGCATTTAACGAAGTAAGTAGCTTGCTCATTCAACATTTCAATTTTCTCAGCTTCTGATACCGTAAAGCAAAAAATATATGGAATATGCACATCCACTTTGGATCTTAAATTTTTTTGAGACTGAGAGATGATGCTGCCTCAAGGATTTTCTTTCCTCCTTAAATAATCTTCCACATACTTGAAAGAACAAAGCATCTGTTTACATTGATATGGAAATAATCTAATTTTCCTGTTTAAAATTGCATTAGGTCAGCTTCTAGAACCAGGGGAATAAATAGCACGCCCACATCCCTGTCCTATCATATCAAGACTATTAATGCATCCGTGAAGTGAGACTTCTTAGCAAGCCCACAGAGCAAAATAGCTGTGTTGTGCAGCCAGTTTCTAGCATCCTATTCATGGGCTGTTTGCTAAAAGATTATCTGGCCCTTTGAAAACCCCAACCTGCAGGATCCTAACAGATGTCCATGAATGGTAAAATATACGTACTTGTAAAACGTTCATATACTCTGATCCACTCAAAGCAATGTTTGAGTCAGAAACAGACTTCTGGACATGCTGAATTAGAAACAAAATGTGCAAAAAATACTGTAACTGCCCAATCCTATTTGCAGGCAGGGAAGAGGGTGGATTGGCTGGGGAAGGGGGGGCAGCAGTGCCTTCCTTCTGAGCACTGAATCCTTCATTCCTAGGCCTGATCTGCCTTCACCAGTCAACACAGACTTGAACCAGCAAAAAGCTGCACAGGTATGAGTTGACCCCTGGGGGCAAGGGCACAAATGTTCCTTTAGACTGAGGAGACCTCCAGCCTGCTCAATCCCAGCATTGAGAAGACATGTGGCCCATGCAGTGTGGCCCAGGACTGGTTAGGATTGGGCTGTTAATCTATAAAGGAATAAATCTTTCTATACAGCACTTGAGTTCCTAACTTTGGATTTGCATTTGCAGTTTGAAAGAATTGATTCTGTTTGTTTTGGCAGTGAAAATCACTTGTATGTGTGATGGTGAGGGAGGATTTTATCCAGCCCTCTTCCCCCATTCCTCTCTCTTTGAAGGAAGCCTTCCCTTTAAACAGAAGGTTGAGTCTGTCAAAGTGTGCCTACCTCTTGATTAGGATTGCTTCCATACAAGCACAGACGTACCTCAATTCAACCACTCTAGTTAATTTGCATAATGACACTCGACACCTGTGGCATAATATTCCTTATTGATTCTTCCCTTAATGCCTCATATTTATTCAAATGGTTTCAGTCACTTTAGACATACGATGGCTCAGTGTGTGAAAAATACTATATTGTATTATATTGTCCATTGTCATCTGGTGAAGCAGGAAGGTCTGTATGTACAAAAGAATCCTGCAGTCCCTCAGAAAGGAAATGCTGTTGTGCCTCCCAAGTAAAACATTCCTAAACATAACCTTTACAGAGAACACCACTGGTGAGGGATGCTCACTGCTAGCAGTTTCTGTGCTGGGGTAGGATCAAGTCTCAGTGCTGGTTCAAGGGCCAAATAGTTCTGCTGCTCTTGTGTTGAAGCTGTGGTCTTTTAAACCCTATTGGCCCCAACAGTACAGCATTTTATCATATAACCGGAAAATTGGTTTCAGTTGACATTTCTCCTCTACACTTTTTCAAAAAAAGTAAATGTTAACAGCTACCATTTATGGGAAGCTATTTTTTTTAACCATTTTTCAGATTATACTCCTTTCCCTTGTCCAAATGTCTTAGAAATAAAAAACTCACATATCAATCATTAATTACATGTTATGATTCAGCTATTACTGTCCCTTTGACTTTATTGTTTACTTGCAGCCATATAGTGGCTTATTTGAATTTTACAGTGCATTACGTCCAAGATTGTTTTGTGCAAACTAAAGCAAGGTTTAATTAGTACAACTTGCATTTACCAAATGTTGTCCTCAAACAGTTGTTATGAATGCATTAATTCAGAGAACAAGATACTTCTCAGAACAAACTTGAATGAGTTTATAACTCATATGATTGCTCCTATTTGGTACATTTTTATAATACAGGTTGATTATCCGTTATCTGGACTGCTTGGGATGGGAAGGTGTCCAGATTTTGTATTTTTCTGGATTTTGGAATAATTGCTTAAATACAATGAGAAATGTATTGCTCTTTTCACTGTTATCCTCTTGCTCTTTTCACTGTGTGTCTACTGGCTTCTTGGACATTTGTCAACAATGTCTTTATAGGCACACACCACAGAGCAGAGAATAGAACTTACATTCTGTACATGGGAATGAGCACAAGACCTTCTTTATATAGAAAATTTTTTAAAAAGTCTTGGATAAAGATGTCTGGATTTTGGAATAGTCTGAATTTTGGATGTCCAGATAAGGGATCATCTACCCGTACTGTGATGTGCAGTTTTGCAGAGGCAACCTTTTGCAGAGGCAACTGGAAACCCAAACCTTTAGCAGCCAGTATGTAACAGAACTTACAGAAAATGGAAACACTTGTACAATTTCCCTGAATACTTCTTGAATATTGTCAACGAAATAAATACCATAAAATGTTTTTAGCTAAAGACACATGCCCTAGCTAATACAATATGGCGGCAAGTTATTTCTTGCATGGTGACATATGGTCATAGTGTGAAGTCAGAAATCAAAAAGTCTTTCATCGTACTTCCATGGCAGAAGATGCAATTGGAAATCTAGGCAGAACAGGCCCAAGACCTCTTGGCCTGAGGTGGTGTGTCAAATGCTGCTTTCATTTATGTAATGATTGGTCAGCCTATGCTTCTCCCATTAATTGATGTTCCTGCTCAGCATTCTCTCCCCTCTATGTTTCCTCTTTCCCTCTGCCCTCCTCTTCTTTTTCCAATCCAGGGAGTGGAAGGAGAAGGTGAAGCAATGGAGGCAAGTAGGTGTACAAAGATGGTCACCCATCTGCTGCCTGCGATGACTGCTTCAGTTGACTTCATGGAAGGGCCAACTCTAAATCTAGGGATGCCTCCAGAGATGTCCCAATGATGCATGTCATCCAGCGCGGCACTTACCTGCTTGAACTCAGCATTCCAGAAGTTCAGGGATGCCATAATGACAAATCACATCACCTCTGACGTTGCAGGATATTGCATTGGGTTTCATGTAATAAGCCCAGCTCCTTTCGGTGATCTTTATTACAGTTGCTTCATGTTCTCACTCCCTTCATGTTCTTGCTTCATGTTGGCAATTGGCAAAAACACAATCACCAATGAGAGCATAAGGCCCTGGAAAGGGTCAAAGATCACGGAGCAGAAGCTGGGGTGTCACCACCTGCATCATCTGCAATCCCGTTGTGACACTACTTTTTCTCAAGACATGACTGTTCATAGAAACCTGGCTGTGAAAGCAGCGCAAGGGCGTAACTTGCTTTAGTAATGACAATGACAGCATGTCCTGCTTGATTATGTCACTTCGGGCTATGACATCACTTCCAGGTTAATGACATCACTTCTGGTACCATTCTAAAAAGTGGGTCCCAGCCTAAAAAGTTTGAGAACCACTGCCTTAGACCATAATTCAAAGTCTGAAAGACAACAAACGAGTACCATTCACATTTCACAAGAATAACGTGAAAGTCAAACATGTCCAGTCCTTTGATGCACCAACAATGTAATCCTCTGTGTATTTACATAGATATAATTGTCATTTTATTCAGTGGAACTTATTCCCATGGAAGTATGTGCTCTTGCTTTGGAAATTAATGAAACTAACATAAAAGGAGCTTTTTTTTTTGTTTTACCAAGTAGCACCATGGACAGCACCCCACTCTTACATTAAAGACACCAACTTCTTTAACTACCTGTGTATTGAATCATGTATAAGTCAGAAAGATACTGAAGGATGTTTTTTTCCTAGAAAATGTTGATGTTTTAATAAACAAATGTTCTGAAACAACATTAATCACCACTGGACAAATTATTTGAACATTTCCAGAGCTGCTCAGATTTTGTCAGAGGCTAATTGCTTTGTATTGGAGACAGCACGCTGAATTCTTGCAGGATCCTGCACATATTTCTTAGGTACTTACTGCAAATCTCTTACCCTAGGAGCTAGACTAAAACTGAGAATTTTAAAACTGTTTTAGTTGTCAAAAATTGATTTATAGTGTTCCAGATAGTATCAGAATATAGGCTATAAAGAGGAAGAATATAAGAAATCAAAAAATAAGAAAAACCTTGCTGGATCAGGTGAAAGACCAATCTCATCCAGCTTCCTGTATCTCACAGCAGTCCACCATATGCTCCAGGGAGCACACAAAATAACAAAATACCCATGTCCTGTACTTCCTTGTATCTAGCATTCAGAAATAGTTGATTTCTAAAACCAGGAGATTGCATTTACCCATCATGGCTATGATGGATATTTTTTCCAAAATTCTGTCCAATTTCCTTTTAAAGGCATTTGGGTCAGGCACCATCACCACATCCTATAGCCAGGAGTTCCACTGATTAATTATTTCTTTACCCAGCAGAAAGAAATAGATTTTCTTTTGTCTATTCTGACTCTCCTGCCATTCAATTTTAGTGGATGTCCACTGGGTCTGGTGTTGTGTGAGAGAGAAAAGAATGTACCTCTATCCACCACATGCCTAACTGTATACATCTCAATCATATCCCCCCCTCAGGCAACTAATGCCCCAATACTATTTGGACACCATGCTGATGGTGCATAGACATACAGTAGGTGTAATACTCTAAGCCCATCCTGGGAATGCCACACTGATGGCACCTTGATGCAGAGACGGACAAAGCCCCGAACGTGCCCAGGGCAGGGCGACATAACCGCGCCCACAGCGCGTTGCCCTACCCCCGTGCGTTGCCCTGCCCTGCCTCCCTGTGCCCGGAATAGTTCCATAACGGAGCAAAACAAAAACAAGGGAGGGAGGGAGGGCCAAAAAACAGTGGGTTCTTCTGCGCAATAGCACCTCGCCGCTGCTGGCGCCCATGGCTCGCGCCACCCTGAGCTACACCATTTCTCCGCCTCTGCCTTGATGCCAGTGTAACAAGGGCTAAATGCCAAACCTTTCCTGGCAAAACAATGCTGGATTTGCCTTTCCCAGTACCACCCCAGTTTCCACAGAAACATCAACACAGCAGGCTGATTACAGAATGGCATCCTGATGGCAATGTGGCATTGCTGTGACATCTGTGTGTCATTACATGATACCAGCACATCATCATCTGGGTTGTACCTCTATTTTCGTAACCACTACTCCTTGACTGGTAATGATTAATGCATTATGCTATCCTAGTACCTGAGTGCAAAAGTGAGAAATTTACTTCTCCCCAAGATGTGGGAGATTTGGAACACATCAGCACTGAGTGAGGGAACTTTGAGATCTAAAAGGAAGGCAAGAATCTTTGGTTAAGTTTGTAGGGAGGAAGCAACCAAACATCTCTGCACTAAAGGAAACTGGCCTGGTCTGTCACACAGTTGCCAGCTGTTTGAGCATGTCATCATTTATTGCACCAACACTGTAGTGGCTGTTTTACTGGTCCAGGGATACTTTCAAGCAGTTTCAATGAGAATTTTTTAGGAAATATTTAATGTAATTTATTTTTGTAAATGTGGGATTATACTGCTGTCATTGATGTGCAACAGCAGTCAGTGTTCTAATTTCATGTCTGCACAGGAACTCTGAATTCAGAATTAATATAGATCAACAAGGTAAAGAAGGGAAGCTTGCCAAGGATATGTTGTTCAGAAGACAGTGACTAAAATATTCTAATTAAGCACTGTATTTAAGAGCTTTCATTTGAATATTATTGTATATAGAAGTTGTTTTAAGTTTAGCCAGTTGATTTTAAAGAGAGGCAAAGCAGATAAGCAAAAAATGAAAACTAGATTGTGGAAAGAATAGCTTTGTAGCTATTTGTAATAACTTCAATTGAGTGAAAAGGATTGTGAAAGTCACAATATAATTTAAAACCCAATCCTAAGGGTGCAATCCTACACTGGAGTTAGGCCAGCATAAGATAAGCCAGCAAAATTTGGCCAGCATAAGGCCAACACAAAGAATGTTTGGACCGCTCTCAGAGTCAGAGAGGCCAGCACACAGACGTGAGCCATACTCCCTGACTCCAAGAGTAGTCCAAACACACTTTACGGTGGCCGTTGTGCTGGCCAAACTTTGCTGTGGCCAGTTTATGCTGGCCTAACTCAGTTTAGGATTGTGCCCTTAGTTTATGTCAGCCTAACTCCAGTTTAGGATTGCACTCTAAATTCCCGTTTAGTGATGCAGCAGCACCAGAGTGGGCTACGCTGTATCCCATAAGGGAATTTCAGCTGCTTTTGTTTGTTCCCTAGAGCAACATGCTGGCTAGAGATGCTGCTGCAAAGTGCTTTACGGTGCTTTTGTGACAGCAGGTGCTTGGGTCATGTGTATTCTACTGGCACAGCCCAAGCATAGGATTGAGCTGTTAGTGTTTCTGAGGGCCCAGTTTTCTGTAAACAACTATTTATATTAACAGAAAGACTGATTTATTCCTCCAGAGATGTAGGTGTAAGCACATTTTAAAGGAAGAACCATCAAGGACCATACTACATGAGCACATAATACATGCTCCAGAGGTGAGCTTCCAGCCAGAAGTGCCTCTCTTTTTCTTTAAAACAGCACATGGTGATAATCTCAATTAAAATGGGGTATTTGAGGAGGTGAAATTCATTCTCTCTTTCCTTCAGCAAACACTGTTTTTAAGCATGAAAATTACTGTATACTGAAGTATAAGCAGGGGCGGTTCTAATTAGAACCGCGCCCATGGCAGGGGCTGAAAGGGCGCCCCCCCGCGACATCATGACGTCACAACGTCATGACACTGCGGGGGTGTGGCTTCCCTCCTGGCTCGGAGGGCGG
>JAJKFI010000004.1:34370788-34405202 GCA_029204185.1 Lerista edwardsae | reverse complement strand
GCCACACCCTAGAAACGCCCCTGAGTATAAGTCAGTCTTACAGATAAGTCAACAAATATGTTTTGAGCCAAAATCATGGAGATTTATATGACCCACATATATGTTGTGTAGTGGTGGAAACTTAGTGGGGGGTTTTTGTAGGATTTTGTCTGATTTTACCCCCCCCTTGTTGAATTGAATTGGTAAAAGCATTGAATTGATGTAAAAAAAACAGATTTACATTGCAAGAAAGAAAAACCACAGGTTTAAAAACACACCGCAGCATAACAACATCAGAAAGGGTTGGTAGTTAAGGAGTTAACAGCTTGCTCAGAAGAGCTCTGGACTAATATAAACAATAAAATACAGATCAAAGGACAGCAAGAATGATAATGAAAGCTTAGAAACTCTCTGCAAACATAAAAGATGCAGACACTATGCAGACAATCAACAGGCAGCTTATATCCCTAAACTGCGCTGATCCCTGACTGACTCTGAGATAAGACAAGGAGGCAATTACAGTTAAGTTCATTTTTCATCTTATAGTTAGGTACCCTGCTGCAGAAGGAATTTGTTCCTGAAGTGGGGATTTTATGTTTGTGTAGTTTGGTCCTGACACATCTGTGGCTGCTGCAGTGACAACTGGTTCATATTGTGCCTTTACAAAGACCTTCAGTATCACTTTGTTCCTTTCCACTGATTGTTAGGTTGACATTTCTAGGCTAGCTGACCTCCTGACTAACCTACGTCCCTTGCTTGTAATATTGAACCATGTTGTGGGGTAGAACAGAGCCATACTTCCGTAGAAATGGCACATGATCAGATAACATAACAACACCATCAAATATGATGATCAGACAACATCAAAATAATCAAATATGAATCCATATGGAAAGCTATTTCACACATGCACTTGCAGCCTAGAAAAAAGCAGGATGGAAATAACAACAATGGCAATAATCATGATCCAGCTGGACAATTTCATTTAATGCAGACTTTGATAGAAGAGGAGGAGAAACACAGTCTACATTTAGAAGAAACAGTTTGGTACTGCCTAGTATGCACAGTAAGTGGCCAATGAATGTGGTCTGTGAAACGCCTTTGGCTCATAAACTTTATAGTACAGTATTAGCAGTTTAGAACCCCTGCTAACTGGACAAGAGGCACTTTTTCCAGTGGTGTCCCTCTTATATTTAGCAGGGGGAGAGTAACTGTCCCTCTTCACCCCTGCACAGTCTTTCTAGTGGCTGTTGCTGGTGGTCTGCCTTTTTTTTAGATTGTGAGCCCTTTTGGGACAGGGAGCCATTTAACTTTATTATTATACTATTCGCCTGTAAACCGCTTTGTGAACTTCGTGTTGAAAAGCGGTATATAAGTACCTGATTGATTGATTGATTTTTTAAAAGAAAATGTCTAAACACCTTGCTCATAGGGAAAATTGTAAAAATGTAAGTACTATATAATTTGTGCTCTAAATAAATCTGATATTCAACACATCATGTTTTTGTCTTCTGTCTCCACACCCCACCCCAAACATTTTATGGAAGTTGAAACAGGGTTGCCTCACAACTTTTGATATCTGAATTTGTAATAGCAAAGTGCTTGGTTATTTGGGCATCACTCTGCTCAGTTACTACATCATATGTACACCTTGGCCTCCCCTGTCCCCTGCACTGTACTTGGCTACAAGCCTTCAGACTGCAGCTTTGACTCACAGAGCGATTCCATTGCCAAGTTCTCAATTCTGATTATATAGCTGATGAGATACAGGTACCTTTAGCTAGGAATTTATCTATGCGGAAATAAAGGTCTGGGTCTGAAAGTGTAGGAGTGCAGTAAAGCTGCCAAATAAAATTTACGTACTGAGAAAAATTTACTTATTGGGGACTTACATTAGAATAAATGTATTGAGGATCTACCTGGAAATTGAATTTCTGAGGCTCCAACCCTAAACACACTTTCCTGGGAATAAGTCCCATTTAATTCAGCACAAGTCTCCTGTGCTGGCATAGGAGTGTTGCAAATGCGCCATAAAGCTGAGGAGGTGCTGTAAAGTTGAGGAGGCTAAACCAGCGCAAAGATGTGCACTGACTCAGCAGGGCTGGTTCCAGGTCCTGCACCATCCAGAAAAGGTAAGGAAGCGTCAGCCGAGTTTGGCTGGTGTGGGGGCTGGGGAGGGTGGGGAAAGGTAGATCAGGGCAGGGGGAGAGGGCGGGCCCATTGGTGTACCAGCCCAGGAAGAGAAATGGGACTGGCCTCCGGCACACAGGCCAAATCCTAATCCCCGTCCCTGGCCCAACCAGTCCTACATGGAATTCCGTCAGTTTTTTTTCTAGCACAGCTCTGAGTAGCCCTGTAGGGGTGGCTGTTGCTGCATATAAGTCCCTTTACTCCGAGCTGTGCCATAGTATCTCCTAACTGGGGCTGGATAAGGTGCAGGCCAGTTGGCCTGCCTATTGCAGCCCTGGTTACGATTACACTGTGAGATGACTATAAATGAATAGCGACGTTTTTCCTCTGTTTTGTCCTGGGAAAAGCATCAGCATTGACTGTCACAACCTGATTTCCAGGTTCCATGATAAAATTACAATGAGGCAATATAAATGTCAGTGGCCAAATGGTGAATAGTAGTGTCCTTACATATAGTGATAAAATAGATCATATCTTTGCACGCTTCCCATTTCCCCGAGCATACTTCCAGGGGTACTACTTCCAGGGGTAGCGGTGCTATAGATTTGATTTCCATTGTTTCCATAAGCACTAAAGGCTTATGTTGTCTTTGTAAAATCAACTTGATTTACAAATATATTACTTGGAGAGATCAGAAGGAAGCACCCTGTTCCCTGCACCCCTGTGATTCTCACACTATTCTGCTCACTCTCTTTTCTGCTTCTAACCGTCTGTTCATCAAAATGTAAGGCTTTGTACTCGGGATACTAATATTATAACAACACCTGAATTATGTTTAAAAGAATGTTTAATATCATGTGAGGATTTATTTAAAAGCAGATGGGATGAAGGCCACAGGTCAATTTTCCCATCATGTTTGAAAATTGCACTTACCCTGAACATTGAACCATCTGCATGTTTGCACTAAATGCCAATGGTCAGCAGCCTGCGTATGTACATTTAAAGGATTGGGTGGCAAATGCATTTAGGTGCCGACTCAGAAGCAGACATGCCTATGAAGACAAATGAATGCTGAGCATGACTTGAGAAAATAGGCACCTTGTGAAAGTAAGAATGCATCATTTTATGGTTATTTCACAGGTGCCCTTCTTGAGATGGAAACATGAGATTTGGGGCATGGATGGCTGCCCAAATGTGTTCAGTTGACACCTATAAAAACAGCAAGGAGGGTGCCAGGCAAAGTCTGTTCTTCTTTTGTGTATGTTCTTCTTTTGTGTGTTTAATATCTTTTAATTATGTTCAAGATCTTTTATATTGTGTTATCTGCTTTAAAAAAAAATCAGGGTTGTTGCTTGCTGACCTTACTCTTTTTATTTGCTATTTTATATTGTTGCTATTTTACATTGTTGGCATATCTTACAGTAATATATTATCAGTCGCTTTGAGGAGGTTTTGGCAAAGGCAGAAATGCTACAAACAAATGTGACAGGCGTTTTAATACTAGCACGAGATCTAAGAGGTCTTGGTGACATGTCAGGAGCCTCGACTGTCACGTTGGCGAACAGAAGTAGGGCCAGTTCTCCGTCTCGTCGGATCTGCTTCTGAAGGGCTTCCCTGACAAAATGGCTGGAGAAGGAGGAGGGTGGCCGCTCCACGTGAGGAGGAGGCCCTCCGCCGCCTCTTGAGGGTGAGATTCCCGCTCGCGCGGGGAGATGGGGGGGGGGGAATCACACCTCTGAGGTCAAAGGAGAGGCGGGGCGGGGCTACTGAGGGAGGGGCGAGGGCAGAGCGACGGGATTCCCTCAGAAACGGCAATCCGGTCGGATGTGTCCCACGCTCCTCGCCGCCCTTTTCGAAGGTCTCCCTGCAGCTCACAAGCGGTGCGGCCGGGCGCCGCCTCTCCATATTCATAGCAAGGCTTGGGCGGCTGCCACCTAGAGACGGGAGGGCGGGACGCGCGGAGCAAGCGTGGTGGCGGCAGCGGCAGCGGCGGCGGCAGCAGCAGCAGCAGCAGCGGACGGCTCCGGCGCTCGAAGAGGAAGGCGCTCCCCAGCCAGGCAGCGTGTAGAGCGCAGTGCCCGCCAGCCCGCCTTCCCTCCCGTCGCCGGCCAGTCCTCTCCCCTCCCTTGACGGCCAAATGATGAACTTTCTGCGGCGCAGGCTCTCGGACAGCAGCTTCATCGCCAACCTGCCCAATGGCTACATGACCGACCTGCAGCGGCCGGAGCCTCAGCAGCCGCCCCCGCCGTCTGCCTCTTCGGCGGCCCCATCCTCGCCCTCCCCGGCCTCGGAGCGCCGGCAGCCGGCGGCCGCGCCGCCACCCCAGCAGCCGCAGCAGCAGTCAGTAGGCAGCAGCTTCTTCAGCTCCCTCTCCAACGCTGTGAAGCAGACGGCCGCCTCGGCAGGCTTGGTGGACCCGGGCTCGGCGTCCTCGGCGGCGGCCAAAAAGTTCAAGCTGCTCTTGGTCATCGACGAGCCCCACACGGACTGGTAAGGGGCCGCTTCCCCCCCCCCCCCCCCCCCCCCCCCGACCAGGTGTCAGCCCCCCCCTCCCGCGCCTGAGGGGATAGCAGAGAGAGCCTGGAACCGGGGCGGGCTGGCCAGTCGGAGCGCGGGCCGCTCGGTTGCATGCCCGTGGGCTTGGCAGGAGCGTGGAGGAAGTGCTGGGCGGCGGCATTTGCGCCTTGGGGTTGGCAGCCTGTCATGCCAGAGGGGATGCCGCCGCTGCTGGTATCATTCTGCCAAAGTGGAATGCTGCCAGCCATGGGCTCTGACGAGGTCGCCTGGCTGGCTGCAGGAAGGCTACAGCGCGGCGACACCCTCCCAACTTTACTCAGTTGCTACGTGCAAAGAACTTCAACACGGGAAAAAGCATCCAACCTGCCTGTAGATTGTCACGTGAGGTGGCTGGCAGTACGTGCACTGGGAAGGAACAGCTGACTGCAGCTGTCCAGCATGTGTACACTCCGTGAATTTCACACACGTAGCATCCTGGCGCGTGAACCTGCAGTTGTCATGCTTCTCCTAGAATATGTGTGAAGCCTTCCTTAATGGATGCCATGGCATGGTGTCATATGGCTGCACAAAAGATGTAATGTGCTACTGGCACTTGTGTATTTAACATAAGTGAGAGTAACGTATGTTATCACCAAATATAAATTTCAAAACAACTATGCATGCAGTTATGAGAATCGTGATATTATGAATATATTGATATATGAATATCATGAAAATGGAAATGACAAATTGTTATTTGAGCAGTATATGCTGTTTTATCAGGTTTGTTTAAAATAGGTGAGGTTAACTTCAGAAAATCTGGAGTACTTAGATTTTAGTTGATCCATATATAGAAATTATCTAAAAATCCAAATATATATAATTTCCACAAGTGAGTGAAATAATATGAAACTGACTGTGAGTGGCAGCCAAATCAATGGTGCAGTGCTTGTGTGAAAGTAAATACTGATTTATCTTAAATTATTCTTACTGTAGATTGTTTGTATTTGTAAATGGAGAGAAAGGCAAATTGTTACAACACCAAAAATGTAAAGTACTGTGGGCCCAATCCTATGCATGTCTACTTAGAAGTAAGTCCCATTATACTGTAGTAAGTCCCAGGTAAGTCTGGATAGGATTGCAGTCTGCATGCTTTAAATATCAAATGAACTCATTTAACTCTTGGAGTACCTAGTTTTTTTCTGGAGGTTCTTGCATATATTACTTTTACATTTGGAGAGGAGGAGAATTTTGGGAATCATCTGGAAATATCAGATGTTGCAGCATTAGTGAAAGAAAATGAGGCTGCAATCTTATCTACACTTTCCTGGGAGTAAGCCCAAATGAACATAGTAGAATTAACTTCTGAGTAGATATGCATAGCATTGTTCCAGTAGATAATGACAGTGTAGCCCAGTGCACAGGGCAAAATAATGCCCCAGAAGTGACGTTACAACCGGAAGTGTCATCAGTTTTGTTTGTTTTCTGGGGGTTTTGGTCATAACTTTTGGTAGAACGGATATATTACACACCAGTTTCATTGCATTCTGAATGAAATTCTGCATTGAATGATATATAACATGACCATATTATTCTTACAAATCGTGACTTTATCAAACCACAATTTTTATATGGAAGTTATATTTTTGTTTTTGGGTTTGTTTTTTGCCATAACCTTTGATAAAGATATTATGCTCTGGTTTGTTTCATTTAATTTTGCATTAAATTACCTTTCCAGTGATATATAACATGGTGGTAGTATTCGTAATTAACAAGGTTTTCACAATTGTTATATGGCCACTAGTGTCAAGCTCAGCTTGTTGCTTCCCTAAAGCTTGTTGCCTAGTGCAGTTGTACCCCCTTGGCCCTAAGCAGGTGTGGGACCTGATCATCAATCTGAAGCAAAGACCTTTGAGAGCCCTAAGCAGTGGCAGGATTACAAATATAATTCATTTTTTTAAAAATAGAAAGACAGTGTTTACACAGTACAAATTATAGAGTTCTAAAAATAAACCTAAATGATAATACAAAGAAAATGTCATTGCTAAACAGTTTTTTTCTCATAGCTTTCCTGTGTACTTGATAAAAGGTGAGATAGTACAGTGCTAAATAAAGTATTTCTAGTGTTCATTATCTTTTTATCTGGATGAACCAGGAGCTAGTTTTCACTGAAAGAAATGACTCCATGTTTAATTTGATTATTCTGCCATGGGATCCTTTTTTGGTATTTTGCATGACCAATAGTTCTGGACAACTAACCACCAATAAAATTCATAGCAGGCAATCTGATTTTTACAACATAACCAAAGTAAGTAGAAAGAATGCAGTGTCACAAGTTATATTGATGACCACTGACTATTAAAAGGAGTGGACAAATTCAAGAATGATAGACCCGACAATGACTGTTAGCCATGATAATTAAATAGAACCTTTGTGTTCCAAAGCATTATACCTCTAAGTACCAAATGTCAGGAAAGGATTATAAGATATGGTCATCAGTTCCATGTCCTGCTTGAAACTCTCCAAAGGCGCATTGTTAGCTACTGCTGAAACCAAAATGCTAGGCTAAAGGGGCCCTGATCTGTTCCAGTAATATAAGGCAAATCTTCTGTTCCCAACAATTCCCAAGGTCACATATCCTTTTGGCATCTCTGCAACTCAAAATATATGTATATTTTTGGACTGGCCTACTGATGCCTATGAACCTTTTAATAGCACCTTCTGCTGTTCACATTTTCCATTCTTGGAAGCTTTGCAGTACATATATTTTTGTTATAATAGATAATTGTGTATACTGGTATTTTTTTTTTTTAAATGGCTATGTATAGTATAACTTGGCATCTTTTGCTTAAAGGAACATTCTGTTTTCCAGACCTAGGTTATGAACTGTAGTTTAACATCATAGCTGGTGCTTTCTAATATGTCAGATGTGTCTGTTTTGTACATCTGTCAACTGTGGTTGTATTTGAATTTGGGTGGAAAGCAGTTCTTATTTTTGTACTAAAAACCTCAGTTTTCTAAGGCCAGAAGACTTTAGATGTTGGAGTCTATATAATAGAAAACCTACTGATGATTCAATAAATGTTATTATGTAAAGGAGAATTGAAGCAGTAGAGTAGAATATATTAACTTTACTAGGAAATACTTACTTGAATTCAGTATGGAAATAATTTTTCTTTGTGTTCAGCCATATGGATCAGTTTGGCAGATAGAACAAGATTTCTTAACCAGGGGTATACGTATACCTCTCTCTCACAATACCAGGGGACATCCACTAAAATTGGGAGAGTGAGAACAGATAAAAGGAAATACTTCTTTACCCAGCGGGTAATTAATCTGTGGAACTCCTTGCTACAGGAGGTGGTGATGGCATCTGGCCTAGATGCCTTTAAATGGGGACTGGACAGATTTCTGGAGGAAAAGTCCATCACAGGCTATAGGCCATGATGGTTAGTGCAACCTCCTTTCTTTAGAGTTAGGCTGCCTCGGAGTGCCAAGTGCAGGGGAGTGGCAATGAAATGCACATATCTAGTTGTCTTGTGTGTTCCTTGAGGCATCTGGTGGGCTGCTGTGAGATGCAGGAAGCTGGACTAGATGGGCCTTTGGCCTGATCCAGTGGGACTCGTTTTATGTTCTTATGTGCCATGGGGTTATTGGTGTGATGGGGGCAGTCTGAACAGTTTTTAAAAATTGTTGTTAGATTAACTATCACCATTATCGATACGAATTGAGCTGTTTTGTTTCTTTCTACCCATATGTAAAATAAGCCAAGCTATTAACATTTTTTGAAGTCATGCTGGTACCTGATGGTGATGATAATTTTCACATTCTGGCAAAGAGTATATGGGAGCATATTGGGCAGTCCATTGGGGGTATGTAGTAAAAAGAATCCTTGCCTTAGAGCTGCTTATGTGTATGGCCATGGCTGCTTATAAGAAGGCAATCTTCATATTTGTGTGTGAGCTTATTACTAAATGTTTATGATGAGGATGACTAATATTTAACAAGTATATGAAATGCAGCTACTTTTTAGACATTTAGAGCCCAATCCTATTCATGTTTACTCAGACGTAAGTTACATTATAGTCAATGGGGCTTGCTCCAAGGTAAGTGTGGATAGGATTGGAGCCTAAGTATGCTTTTTAATTGTAATTCCAGAATAAAAATATAGTTATACAATATGTTTATTGTATGCTGGTAGTAAGATGTTATGATAGCATGTTACCAGTTTTCCAAGTCCTGAAAACCTGTGTTAGAGAATACAACTTAATATTGATTTGTCCTTTAATTTTGTTTTTAGGGTTAGTCCAAGACCTGGAAGCAGTGGCAGTATGCAAATGCTGTCTCCCTTCATCTACTAATGTCCTAGCTCTTGTTGGTCCCACTCTTTGGATTGGAAAAGGGTTACAGCTTAGTCTAGAGCCCATTGCCCTTTTCCATGCTTCCTCTTTTGCTCTTCCTTTTTCAATTCAGGAGTGGTGGATGGAGGTGGACCCAACCACCAAGCCTCAATTGGCTTAATAGAGGAACTGGCCTTGTTTGTTGCTCTTGCATATCTACATGCTTGTATTTATTTTATTATATTTTATAAGGTCACACTAGATATCCAATGAATATCTGTGACTTGCAATTTCAGGAGCAAAATCGCTTATTTTCAGTTGTAAATGTCTCGTTCTACAGGATGTTGCTCTGTTTTTGAAGCACAGAATAAAGAAAGATGAACAATAGCCTAGTTGCTAAGAAATAGTGGACATCCAGAAACACAGGGGTAGTCAAAACATGATTGAAGAGCCAGATTAGCAGTAACCCAATGCTTTACCATGGGGAGAAATAAGAAAAACTGAGCAGTTCAATGCTGTTCTTTTTTTCCAAAGTGGAAACATGCACAACTATGGCGAAACTATATATGACATGGGAGTACCATTATTAGAGTTTGCATCTTTTATTGTTTTCAGAAAGAGGCTGTAGGGAATGGATCAGGACCACAATATGTAGAAAGGTGAGGTCTAATATCCCCCATATTGCAGCTCTAGTCTTCACAGCCTGCAAATGGGGCTACAGATTGGTAGGGGGGAGAGATTTTGGCCCGGTCTTAGTCAGTATGATCACTTTTATGTGCTTTGTTTGCTTGCATATGAAGATTACAGAATGATCGGGTTAGTACAATGGCATACCTGGGGGGTCAAGTGCTTCGGAGTGTCACCTGGCAGGGGGCAGTGCCATGACCCCTCCTGCTGCTGCCACCGAGAACTTAGCGAGGCAGCTCCCTGGAGCAGCTTTTCACGGCTATAAGCAGTGCCCACCCCTTCCAAGTATTGGAGGAGATGGGCACTGTTTGTAGTGGTGTGAAGCCACTCCAGGGAGTGGCTTCGCACAGCTATAAGCAGTGCCTGCCTCCCCTACAAGCAATGCTTGGTTCCTCCACTCGGAGGGGGTGGGCACTGCTTATAGTGATCCAAGCAGCTATAATGGAGCTGCTTTGTGCCGCTGTGGGCTGCCTCCTCTTTTCCCCTTTTATAAAGGGGGAAAGGAAGAGGTAGCCCAGAACTCCACCAAGGTGGAAAGTAATTGTGGTGATGTGATGACATCACCACAATTATGTTTGGGGTGTGGGGCAGCCATTTATGGGGTGGCCCCAAGGTGCCCAAACCCCAGGATCACCACTGGGTTGATAATATTAATTTTTTTCCCTTTTTTCCCTTCCCCCACCTTATTTTTTCTTTAGTTGTTCTTCTCCTCCTTTATTTTGGAACATGTTTTACAATATTTTTCAGATAACAGACTAACTCTATACACACTCTACTCTCTGTTGATTGAAACTCTCTGTTGATTGATGGGAGTGATTATTATTATTAGAGGAAAATGTGAGCATAACTGTCCAACCATTTGAGTAGTTTCAAGAACAAAGGAAAATAATCATGATCTATAGGGATTATAATTATTTAAATTGGGGACAGTACATTAGTTCTGCTGTTTCAATCATGAAAATTGGTAATATTTTAAGTTCACATTGTAATAATCGCTTCCAAGGATACTGTAATGATTTAAAAATCTGAGGAAATACAAATCAGTGGTTTATCTTAAATAGGTGCTGTTGCATATAGACATATATTTCTTAACTATTAAGATAATTTAGAATACATTTTCATTATGCTGGATACCTGCATTATTGTACAAAATTGTCCTTCCAATATTTATTTCATACATATATTAATGGTCGTAGAAACATTACTCTTTATTATGAAGGCACAGTATATTCCACTTATATGGTATCTACTTTCTGTGGATAGTTACTTACGCTGGGTAGCAACAGATAACTGATTTGTGAATGTTGCAAAGTTGACTACTAGTATTGTTTTTGTCCTCTGCTTATTTACTGGCGAATGAGTTCATAATAATGCATCTATTATATGAGAAATAACAATAATTTCAAAGAATTGTTTGAATCATGATTGTCCAGTAGGGCGTGTATATAGATCTCAAAATATTTATACAAAGGATGCTCTCATCACAACTATGGGTGGTCAGATCATTGAGGAGAAGGGGAAAATGCTTTATTTGAGGCAGGACATAAGATTTTATAGAAATTGAGACCATAGATAGGGTCTGTCTATCTATGAAGTATTCTGCTTCATAATTGTTCTCTCATATTTGTATTACAGAAGGCAGAGTTAATATAGAGCTTGTGTTTAATATTGAACTTGGGTTATTGGGAGTGTTAGTAAAGCTGTGTGAGCCTCAATCTGGTCAGAACAAATAAAATGCATCTGATTACTCCTTCAGTTGATGAACTTGTTTTTATCTTCGAGTTTGCACATCTTTGTATTTAGCATCATTTGGACACCTGAAGACAGGCAGTAAGGTGGCAAATTTGAGGATGACACTAAACTTTTCTGGGTGGTGAAAGCCAGAATGGATCTCCACAAGGATCTCTCCAAACTGGAAGAATGGGCAGCAAAATGGCAGATGTGTTTCAATGTAGACAAGTGTAAAAGTGATTCATGTGGGGGCAAAAAATCTAGATTTCACATATCGGCTAATGGGTTCTGAGCTGTCTGTGATGGATGAGATCTTGGGGTGGTTGATGGACTTCTTGATGAAAGTGTCAAACCAATGTGCATCAATGGTGAAGGAGACGAATGCTCGGCTAATTAAAAGGAGATTGAGAATAGAATGGTCAATATTATTATGCCACTGCACAAATCAATTGTAAGGCCACATCTGGAGTATTATGTACAGTTCTGATCACCACATCCCAAAAAGGACATTGTGGAACTAGAAAAGGTACAGAAGAGAGCAACCAAAATGATTACAGGGAAGGGGGCCTCCCATATGAAGAAAGGCTACAGCATTTGGGGCTCTTCAGTCTAGAAAAAACGGTGCCTGAAGGGGGAAATGATTGAGGGTGCAATCCTAACCTGGAGTTAGGCTGGCACAGTTAGGCCAGCAAAATTTGGCTGGCTCGAGGGATGACAAGGTTGTTTGGACCACTCTCTGAGTCAGCGAGGCCAGCACACAGACGTGCACCAGTCCCCCTGACTCCTCTCTCACAATACCAGAATCAGGGGATAACCACTAAAACTGAATGTTGGAAGAGTTCGAATAGAAAAGAAAATACTTTTTTACCCAATCGTTAAACTGTGAACCCCTTGCTATATAGAATGTGGTGGCGGCATCTGACTTGGGTGCCTTTAAAAGGAGATTGGACAGATTGGAAGAATAAAAGGGGATTGTAAGACCTTCATAGGTTACAGGCCATGATGGGTATGTGCAACCTCCTGTTTTTAGAAGTAGGCTAACTCAGAATGCCAGGTTCAAGGGAGTGGCAACAGGATGCAGGCATCTTGTTGTCTTGTGTGCCCCCTGAGGCTTCTGGTTGTCTACTATGAGATTCAGGAAAGTGGAGTAGATGGGCCATTAGCCTGATCTAGCGGGGCTTTTCTTACTTTCTTGAGGCATCTGGTGGGCCACTGTGAGATACAGGAAGCTAGACTAGATGGCCTGATCCAGCAAGGCTTTTCTTATGTTCTCCATACCCCAAAATCAACTGCATCAACCTGAAGTCCTCTAGCCCAGTGTTTTCTTAGTTTTGATCCCAGAAATTTTGGCATTTCTGGTAATTCAGACCACTAGGCAGAACTTACATAGCGTGCTTCACGACAGTGCCCTATTGTCTATTACAAAAAATCAATTTACTTTGAAAGTTTCTTTTTTCAATGTAAAATTGTACATGGAGATTGTACAAAGAGGCTTAAAACCACAGGAGGAAACTATAAAAGCCCTTAACTCCCTGGTTTGGATTCATCCCATTTTGCCCTGCTTGTTGTTTAAAACGAAAACACAACCCTCATCTAGTCAAGCTGCACTATCAAGTGTGCAGTTGATCTGATCCTTAGTGAAAAAATTGGCTGAATGCAACTATATTTTGTATATGTTACAGTAAAAACCCCAAACCCATTATTAGTTCTGTCTCGTATAAACTAGAAACTTCAGATAGCATCAGAGGTTTCTAGTATCACTTAGGAAGAACTAGAAAGTACTGCACATGTTCTGACAAGTCAAAAAGTTTTGAGGGCTGGGAAGGCCTGATCTTCAGAATGCCGTTTAAAGCAAAAAAAAAGTCACTTTTGGGGTTTTTTTTGGGAGGGGCGGGGAACCAGAAGTGACATTTTTATGCCTTTAGTAGCTTGATACTCTTGATTTGCTACAGTATTTAACTACTTTAAATTCATTTTGACTCCAATAAACTTTCCTTTGATTGCAATGAACATTTTAAATTTAGCAGAACTACCTTGTCAGGCACCCTGAAATTGTTGAAAGTCATGGTTCCATCGAATGACATGACCCATTCCACATTTGTGTTCAAGTTGAAATTCCCTTTAATTTTAAGCCTCACATTATCATTTTAGACTTCAATAAGACAAATATTTGGAAATTTAATTAATTGGGATTCAACCCTTTGAAAAATTGAAGGGATAAAACTCACAAAAAAGTGGGAAAAAATCCTTAAATATATGGATTTAAACTTTTTGGAGTAGGTGTCAAATTTAATGCAAACAAATTACACAATTTTTCAATGACAATATAGTAATACCATAGCCTATTTAATTGTTGATAAATATTACTAAAAGTTCTAAAAAGAACTGATTCAAAAGTATGGAAAAAAGCTGAAATGCAGCCACGCAAAGCCAACAAAGAACCAGAGCCACCTTCACTTTCTTCTGAGGTAGCATAGGTATGTTATTCTCCAAGCAAGAAAGATTAAAGCGCTTATGGAAATTGTAGGCTTTGTGAGGAAATAGTACAGCACTTCCATAGCAGCAACCCTCATAAGGACTACAATTCCCATAAATGCCATCACCTCTCTGCCTGTTTGGAGAAGGCAAAATAGCTATCATTTTTTGGTTGCTGTCTGTTGATGCCTGAGAACAATTGCTAGTAAGTAATTTTTTTCTAACCCCCACATTCTGCTTTTTAACGCAGCCCTCCAAACTGCTATTAGAAGCTTTATTTACCGTATTGACCAATGTATACATTGATCTATGTTTTCAGGTTCAATTTTCAGGCATCCTTTCTTTGACTTATACACGAGTAAATACAGTAATACAAAGGGTTCTATAACTCACCGCTGAATCTAGATTTGCCCCTTTAGGAGTTGATTTGGGCAAAATCCTGAATTACGTCTCACTTCTTTTCCTCCTTCTGCCTGCCAGTTCTTCCTTCGCTCTCGCTCTCTCTCTCTCTCTCTCTCTCTCTCTCTCTCTCTCTCTCTCTCTCTCTCTCTCTCCCTCCTTCTCCTCCTACTAAATCCTCAGTTTTCCAACCCCAAGTCCCCTCTGATTGCCTTACTGCCTGTTCCCCTCCTCGTGTACACCATTACGCACTTCCTTTCCTTTGAAAAGTGGGGAAGGAAAGCCTTCTACCTAGAAACCACTTGTTGGTTCCCACTTCTGTTGTATTTTTTTATCCCCAGAATAAGAATTCACTATTATTAGCACTTTTACTCATGTCTCCCTCCTTCCTTACACCATTCCACTGCCTTGCACCATTGGCCTCTGCATTCAGTTCCCCCATGTGTAATAATTTTCCCCATGAGTACACTGTACATGTCTTTAAAAAATGCCTGGTAATGCAATAGTCTGGCATGCTATAAAGCAGCTTCATACTTAATTCAAACATCTTTCTGCTGTGCTGTTCTCAGGGCAAGATGTAAAACAAACATTGTATTTCCTCTCAAGTGTAAAATGACGTATTAAAGAAAGCACATTTGAACTAGCCAAAGATCATTTTCTGCTGGAGTTTTGTCTGCAGGGCAAATAACACAACAAAGGGAATCAAAATATCTGAATTATATATCTGTGCATGAAGGGTTGTTATCTTACTGGTAGTTTTGATTTGTTGTTGCCAGCTGATAGTTCTGGCATATGTTTAAAACTTGCTACTTCTCTGCTTGTGGTTTTACAGACGTAGGATGTTGAACTTCCATATTTGTTCATGGAAGCAGCAAGATATTCAGTAGAAATTGATAATTTATTTTTCATTTTAAATATTGTACCTTTTCAAAACACTGAATCATGTCATTAATATTCAATTACTTAGTGGAATAAATTCATCTTTTCATTGGATGGATGTGTGTATATGCAATTTTACAGATTGGCATGATTGCTTTACGGAAAAGAAATATTTACATTGATCTTTTCCAGACGATATAAAGTACTTCTTTACCTTATGTACTGTATATGTGGAAAACATTGCAGAACTTACAAAATGTAGGCAGTGTACTATTTAAACTTCTGTTTACCTGTTTGGGTATTTTTTTTGTTTGCTGACTGCATGTAGTTGAATTTGCACAAATAAAGTTTGTGGAAGATGTAGGCTGACTATACAATGAGAGCGCAATCCTAAACTGAAGTTAGGCCAGCATAAACTAAGCTAGCAAAGTTTGGCAGTATGAACTCGTCTGCCTCAGTTTAACTCTTGAGGGATCTGGCTGTGAAATAATAATACTCATTATTTGTATAGCACTTTCTGAATTGATTATCTCCTCGCAGCAACCTTGTAAGGTAGTTATTTTCTTTATATTGCATCTGGGGAGCTGAGAATGAGTGGCTTGCCTAACTCCACTTACGAATTCATGGCAGAGGCAAGATTCAAACCAGATGAATCCTGATTTGCAGTTTAGCACATAACCCATGGGCTAAGTGTGTGTGGACCTTCCTCCACCCGGCGGAGTCACAAGCAGCTTGGAATGGTGTTGCAAAGCTTTGAAGAACTAGGTTCAATTCTTGAAATCTCTGGTTAGGTCTAGGGAAGGCAGCCAGGAAGTGTAGGCATTACCACATGGAAATAGATAAAAAAAACATTATTTATAATATTATTATAAAGCGTTTCAAATTGTGGGTTGTGACTAGCCGTAATATGGGGTGGTTATATACATTACTCTATTTTTGGGGAGGCACAATAATGTAAGGTTTGAGAATGTCTGGTTTAGCCATACCAGTTTAATTGAGAATCCAGCATACCCCATTTCCAAGAAATACCTTTCTGATTTCAGAAGTACCTTCTAAGCTCTAGAAAAATATCCAAAAGCTTTTCACCAAATGTCCTTGCTGTATAACTCCAAAAGGTCGATGTCCAAATGGAATAGCTGAAGGGGCAGAAAGGAGAGAATACTGGCTAGGAATGGAAAGATATGGGAAAGAGAAAAAAGTAGCTATCAGTGTGAGTCAGACCAAGAGGCTAGTAGTGGTCTGAACCCCAGAATACAAGCATTGGTGCAGGAGTTTGTGGCTGGGCCCATAAGGTAATGTTCTCCTCTGTAGTGGACCTAGAGTTGCTATATAAAGCAGCTTAAAATGTTAACTAATTTTAATTAAAATGTTACTGTTTTTCAGAAAAATAACAATGTCTCTTTCTTCTTTCCGTGGATTGTTTTTCCAGTAAGTAAGCTTCTTATATTCCACACATACTTTCTACTTTGCTCATTAATCCAACGCAGAATCCTATATACATTAATCCAGTGTATATTAATTTTAATCCATTTAAGAAAATGCAAATCTGCATAACTTTGAATCATGACCAGTATTTAAGTATACCACTTTAAATAATCCTGCATTTTTAAAAAATACAGAAGAAGAAATGTGAGAGTATCCTGTCTTGAAAGTGACACAGTATGCGAGAACTGGCATCACTGTGAACTTCTAAAGTGAGCAGATTGATGAAGTGTGAAAGTGTCTTTAGAAAATCAGTTAGTTGGAACATCTAAATGACTATTTGAATTTCTGAGCGGCATTTATGTACATTTTTTCAAGTTTACATTTAAATAATAATAAAATAAGAAATAATAAAAGCTGCTAGAGTAGTGGTTTCCAAACTGTGGGTTGGGACCCACCAGGAAACCAATATCAGGTGGGTTGCACAGCACTTAGAGCAGCCATATTGAAAATATGGGAAGATGGGATGCTGGAAAGGGGGAGGACTGTGTGGCTGTTTTGCTTGTGTCAAGGTTGTAAATTAAAGAGGCTTTTTTCTTTCCGATTTACTTTCTATTGGAAAATGACTGAAAAATAACTCAATTTATTGCTGCATTCTCAGGAAAGCAGCAGGCTCGGGTGTCACAGTGATGACACTTCCTTCCATGACATCACTTCTTATGAGTCCCAGACAGATTATCATTCTAAAAAGTGAGTCTTGGAGCTAAAAAATTTGAGAACCACCAAGGTAAAGCTTTTGGATTTGAGACTTCTATATATGGACAAGTATCCATCTAGAATTATCTTAGGCAGCCCAATCCTGAGCTGCCCATCTGTACAGTGGTAGCCAAATGGCTACTGTTGCAGCCAGGCAGCTGCTGGAGGCACCTTGGGAGAAGGGGCTATTTGTCCCTTTCCCCTGAGTAAGTCAGGATCCCCACCAATGAGTCCCCTCATGTCTGCGCTGGCTATTTAACCAGCACAGATATGAGGGTCTATGTTTCGGGCCGGGCAGCCTGTCACAGAGGTCTGGATCTGGCGGCAAAGGGACACAGTTAAAATGTTAACAGGAGGGAAGTAGCTGTCTTTCTAGCATGTAGGCCTCCTGCCTGCTTCTTGTATTCCTGTTCTAAACTCTGTGAAAGCAAGAAACATGCCTGATTGCTAATGGGAAAAATGGAACGTAATGAGTGCTAGGGGGCTGGGCATGGAGAACCAAGGGTAACTGAATCCATGGATACAGGGGAAGCTTGTATTGTAAAGTGTGAGGCAGAGCCTTCTGTCTGCTGAAATTATAATAGGCTTACTTGGTCTAGAAAAGTCAGTTGCTGGCATCTAAAGCGAAAGCTTGGGAATCCATGTGGGATACTTTCCTTTGTGATTGCTTCTTAATCTTTCCTAAGTGTTCTGTGCTATCTGGTAGTTTGCTTGCATAGGATAGTGATGCTTCCAGAGATGCTGTGGTGCTTGAGTTGTTGCTAGAGATGAGTTAGCAGCCACCTGACTTGGGGAAAAGGGTAGTGTTGAGATAGCTGACCTGCCTGCACAATAGCTGATCACTTAACACTGTGGTTTTGTTTTTTTTAACTGATCACTGCTCCTGAGTTTACGTTTATATGTGTGTAGGCATCTGCCATGGCAGCACAGCATGTGTGTGCACCCTTGTTTATGATACAGATTAGGCTGCTTGGATTGCATGAACTGGGATATGACAATCCTGTTCTTGAATACTAACAAATCAAAACTGTCTCTGAATTTTCCCATGTAACCTATGTGGATTCACTGCAGTGCTATCTAGTGAAAGTTAGTCGTTAGTCCTGATACTTTAACAGTACAGTTGTCCCATCATTTCGCTAGTATTTGGATGTGATAAGGTTGATCTCAATGAGAATTTTATCATTCAGTTTTCCTATTGATACAGATCAAGTATGCAACTGATATGCAAACAAAATTTTCCTTACCATTTGATAAGATGATACATATACAAGCATTTCACTAAGTAGTTGTTTGTATTGTAATAAGTTATCACTTTGTTAACTAGTGATCTGTATCTGCCTTACCTTTCTCTAATTTGTGCTGGCAGTACTGTTTGTTTTGAGTTGAAAGAGCATGGAAAGTTGAAAGAGTCATTGTCATCATGGAACTTAATTTCCATTTTAAATTACCTTTCTTCACTTTGTAGTACATTTGGTTTTTAAACTGTGTCTAGATGTATACATTTTGGCTACTACTAAGGGCTAGCTGTTGGCCTGTGGGCCAGAGCCAGCCTACAAAGCAATTTTATCAATCACTTGGTGTCCATAGCAAAGTGAGGTGAATATGTTGTTCTGAGGTTGTCTTGTAAGGAAAAGAAAATTGGTTGCAAAAGTTGCATGAAGGAGGTTCTCAGGCTGCAGTCTTATATGCACTTGTTGTTGTTCAGTTGCTAAGTCATGTCTGACTCCTTGCGACCCCATGGACCACAGCAAGCCAGGCCTCCCTGTCCTCCACTAGCTTCCGGAGTTCACCCAATTTAATGTTCATCGCTTCGGTGACGCTATCTAACCATCTCATCCTCTGCTGCCCCCTTCTCCTTTTGCCTTCCATCTTTCCCAGAATGAGGGTCTTTTCTAAAGAGTCCTCTCTTCTCATGAGGTCGCCAAAGTATTTGGCGCCAAAGCTTCAGTATTTGTCCTTCCAGGGAGAAATCAGGCTTGACTTCCTGTAGGATTGACCGATTGGATCTCCTTGCAGTCCAGGGGACTAGCAAGAGTCTTCTCCAACACCATAATTCAAAAGCATCTATTCTTCGGCGCTCTGCCTTTCTTATGGTCCAGCTCTCACATCCATACATCGCTACTGGGAAAACCATAGCTTTGACTATGCGAACCTTTGTTGGCAGGGTGATGTCTCGGCTTTTTATTAAGTTGTCTAGGTTCGCCATAGCTTTCCTCCCAAGAAGTAAACGTCTTTTAATTTCATGGCTGCAGTCACCATCTGTGGTGATCTTGGAGCCCAGGAAAATAAAGTCTATCACTGCTTCCATTTCTTCCCCTTCTATTTTCCAGGAAGTGATGGGAGTAGTAGCCATGATCTTATTTTTTTTAATGTTGAGCTTCAAGCCAATTTTGGCACTTTCCTCTTTCACCCTCATCAGAAGGTTCTTGAGGTCTTCCTCACTTTCTGCCATTAGAGTGGTATCGTCTGCATACCTGAGGTTGTTGATATTTCTCCCAGCGATCTTGATTCCAGCTTGTGAATCATCCAGCCCAGCCTTCCTCATGATGTACTCTGCATATAAGTTAAATAAGCAGGGTGACAGTATACAGCCTTGTTGTATGCCTTTCCCAATTTTAAACCAATTGGTTGTTCCAAGTCCGGTTCTAAGTGTTGCTTCCTGACCCGCATACAGGTTTCTCAGAAGACAGATAAAGTGGTCTGGTACTCCCATCTCTTGCCACAGTTTGTTGTGATCCACACAATCAAAGGCTTTAGCATAGTCAAAGAAGCAGAAGTAATGTTTTTCTGGAACTCTCTTGCTTTCTCCATGATCCAGTGAATGTTGGCAATTTGATCTCTAGTTCCTCTGCCTCTTTGGAAACCAGCTTGTACATCTGGTAGTTCTCGATTCACATATTGCTGAAGCCTAGCTTGTAGGATTTTGAGCATCACCTTGCTAGCATGTGAAATGAGTACAATGGTGTTTGAACAATCTTTGAACAATCAAAGATTGATTTGAACAAAGTTTGAACAATCTTTGGCATTGCCCTTCTTTGGGAATTGGGCCGATTCTTTGGGAATTACATTCCACTTTGATCTTTTCCAGTCTTGTGGCCACTGCTGGGTTTTCCAAATTTGCTGGCATATGGAGTGCAGCACTTCGACAGCATCATCTTTTAAGATTTTGAGTAACTCAGCTGGAATGCTGTCACCTCCACTAGCTTTGTTGTTAGTGATGCTTTCTAAAGCCCACTTGACTTCACACTCCAGGATGTCAGTATATGCATTTACTTGGGAGTAAATCCCATTATACTCAATGAGAAGCAATGAGACTTGTTTCTGAGTAGTCAAGCATAGGATTGCACTGACAGTTTTGTTTCATGGAAATGCATTCCATTGAAATCATACGTTCAATGCTTTGACAAGCCCTAATGCATACATTTAATAACCTTACCACTAGGTGATGCAGACTTTATTATAGCTTAGTAACTACCATATCTAATCATGTATAAGTCGAGAAATTTATGCCTTAAAATGGGCCAGAAACCTGATATTGACTTAAATATGGGGGAATACAGTAAATTCACTGTCGAACGGCGGGCAGAGCAAATCCCTAGAGTGCTGGTGGAGCAAGGCAGGCTGCAGGATATGCAGAACAGGCTGCAGAACTCATCTACATATTGCTTATATACAGTTTAATGTGGTAAATGCATTGTCACATGGTCAGCAGAGCAAGGCCTAGACCGGTGGTTTTCAAACCTGTGCTTCAAACCAATATCTTTGGAGAGGTGCTGTGAACGTGCAGGAGAGGGGAGGGCACTCCTATCACCCCTAGAGCAGCGGGTGGTTACAGGGGCCAGATGGTTTGACTCAGTAGGACCACTCCTTCAGCAGCTGCATTGGCTGCCCATTCACTTCTGATCTGAACTTAAGATGATGGTACCTTTTTGGCCCTTCATGACTTAGGCCCAGCCTATCTAAAGGACCAGCTTCTCCCATACATACCAGTTGGCCCTCTTAGATAATCTAAAGAGACTCTCCTTCAAGTGCCCCCTCTGTCCCAAGTTAAAGGGATGGCAGCCTGGGGGGGCGAGCCTTCTCTATAATGGCTCCACAAATATGGAATTCCCTTCCAGAAGAATTAAGAACTACCATATATAATCATGTATAAGTCGAGAAATTTATGCCTAAAAATTGATTAGAAAAACCTGGCCCCGACTTATATTGGGAAACACAGTAAATACCTTAGAGTCACACAATGGGTGGATGGCTGAGCTGTTCAGAGTACTTCGTTTGTAAGCCAGGGAGCTGCAGAGCTTTCTCAGCCTTGAGCATGCTCAGAAGCAGCTGAGGAAAATGAACAGAGTTCTATGGAAAGTGAAACTGACCCACACTGTGTGTTTACTCATGAGTAGGCAGCCGTGCCATGGTACATTCGAAAGGGCAGGTTGAGAGGAATGCAGTGCTGCCAGAATGGTCCTGATCCAATGAATGTAGGCCCCAAAAACACTCGGGAAGGAAGACCCTCCCTCTAAGCTGAGAAATAATGAACCGAATGCAAAGTGAAACTGAGCTACAGGGTTGCTTTTACTCATCAGTAAGCAAGTGTTTACTGCAACATGTGAGCTGAATTCAGCAGGGATCTTCAACCTCTACTGTGAGGATTGTGCAGTACAAAGGTAAAGGGGCTGCTTGGAAGTTGGAAAACAGGTAGAAAGCTATTGGGCAAGCTCTTGAGCTTTAAGACCATGTGCTCTCTTTTGTCCCAGATGGCTGTGCTGCTGAGGTACTGTGCAAACTATTGGGAGGGGGAGAAATGGGCTCTTTTATTACTTCCAAGTATTACTCCCTGGTAAGTATGCTGTTCTTCTCTCAAGGCATTTAAGAGAATCTAAGGGAAGAGGAGGCAACACACACCCTGACTTTTCCTTGCAAGAACATAACAAACCAACTTAGGGGAAGGCAGAGGCAGATCTAAGGGAGGGCAAAGCTCTAAGTTTTGCAAGAAGCCTTACCTTGCAGTGGAAATCACTCCTCTCCTGCACCTTTTTAGCCAATCCTCACAGGGAAAAGCAACATCTTGGCTTTGCTTACTGGCTACAGCAGCAAGGGAGAGGAGGGATTTACATGACAGGGTAAGGCTTCTTGCAACACTTAGAGCTTTGCCATCACTGTAGATCCGCCTCTGGGGGGAGGGGAGTAATCGTGAAGGAAATTGCGGAAGATGACCCCTGAGGAGATAAGGAATGGTATCAGCAGTGGCCCCTTGTCCGAATTAGCCAGGAATTACAGGGTTAACCCAGAACCTTTTGCCTGCAGTTGGTTCACAGTTGCATCCAATTGGGGATAACCTGGGGATAAAATGAGCTCTGGGAGGATCAGTGATGTTGGTGTAGAGAGGTGGGAAAGGGTTGTGGGTTCCCCCCTTCCTCCGTCCTGCTGACCAAGCTAAACTTCATCCCTCTGGCCGCTTATTCCCCCATAGCCTACAAGCCACTGTGTTGGGTAAAACAAAAGGCTTCCAAACTGGTGAGAGAGCTTATCAGGAACAGCAGTGGCAAAGAAGCCTTAATTAATATCCAAAAGAAATTCCTGATAGGTTATCAGCTTCATTAACAACTTGCAATGCTTTGGATTGTTGCTGCCTGCCCTCTTTCCACATGAACTCCATTTAGAAAGAAAATAAAAGAAATGCCCACCTCCTGTTTTTTTCCCCTTGTCCAGCTCATCTGAAGACAGACCCTTTCACAGATCAATCAAATATACTTTTCTTACAGCTGCTCTATTTTAATAACACCTTTATCTTTTTTTTATCCCAACTCTACCTTCAGAAAAAGTTTTTCTATTTTGACTTTCAGTAGGTGTTTTTTTTTTTTTGAGATGGTTAGAGAGTGTCACCAAAGCGATGAACATGAAATGGGGCGAATTCTGGACGCTAGTGGAGGACAGGGAGGCCTGGCGTGCTGTGGTCCATGGGATCATGAAGAGTTGGACACGACTTAGCAACTGAACAACAACAAGGTTTTTTTACTACAATATGTTTTACCATAGCTACCGTATTAAATTTATTTTTAATACAGTGTGCTGTATGTTGTGCATAATGATACTGGAGGGGAAAGGAGATGACAAAACCTGACAGGGGTTTGATTTGTGCAGTACCGTCATTATTTTGTTCCAACTGTAAAACTGTAGCTCTGTAGGACCAGCATTTTTAAGGGACCTATTGCAGGCTGATTACATGTTTTTAAAAATGTGCTAAATTTACACACCTGGTTGTAAACATTGGATGGGCTTTCCCTGTCTTTCCCTCCCTTTCTCCCCCCCCCCCACTGCTGCCAAGTTCCTCAGATGCTGTTTTAATGGGGGTGGGTGATCAATGGATGGGCTTTTTCCCCTTGAAAAAGAGCCATTCAATTTAGAAAACAAATCTTATGTATTTTAAATAAAATTTTAACTTAAATAAAAGTTAACTTATTGGAAACTTTTAATTTAATCAAATGACTAAATTTGATTTTGTCATAAAACCATTTACACTAGGAAATTCTCCTTCCATTAATGTCTACAGGAGTGTGTTGCAGCATTAGCAGTTGTAACAAATATGGCTTTTTATGGCACTCACAGCCCAATCTAGGTTTGTCTACTCAGAAGTAAATCCATTATATTCAGTGGGGCTTACTTCCAGGAAAGTGTGTTTTGGATTGCAGCCTCTGTTAACAACCAAAATGCACCATTAATGGACAAAGCAAGAGATAGCCTGCTATCCCAGCATTTACCGTATTTCCCCAAGTATAAGACGCACCTTTTTTCAAACAATTGGGCCGCTAAAAACTAGGTGCGTCTTATACAAGGCACGTGAGCACGTGCACCCTCGCCGGTCCTTTGAGACACGCAGTAGCACGGTTCTCCGCGCTCCCGCTTGTCTTAAAGGGCCGGAGGCAGCGCTGCCACCGGCTCTTTCAGGGGATCGGATGCACGTGCATCCGATCCCCTGAAAGACCCGTCCTTTGAGACAAGCAGGAGCACGGTTCCCCGCGCTACCGCTTGTCTTAAAGGGCCGGAGGCAGCGCTGCCGCTTGCAGGCTCTTTGAGACAACAGGAGCACGGAGAACGCAGCGCTGCCTGAGCGGGCAACGCTGCGGTCTCGGCTCTTTAAGGCAAGAGGGAGCACGGAGAACGCGTTATCTGTGCTCCCGCTTCCCTTAAAAAGCCGTCAGGAGCATGGAGAACGCAGCATTTCCTAACGCCCCCTGCCGCTTCTCAGAGGGGGCGGGGCGCCAGGCAGCATGTTATCATTGGGCGCCATTTTACATTAGGTCCGCCCCTGGGGGGGGGTGGAGGCATTTTTTCCCGCTTGTTGGCAAATTGTAACCTAAAGACACGTTCTGCCCAGAAATGGCTCAGAGAAGATTTTCGTACAGTGCTGAATTCAAATTACAAGTGATCAAGTTTGCAAAAGTGAATGGAAATCGTGCTGCTGAACGTAGATTTGGTCCTCCTCCAACTGAGAAAACCATCCGAGACTGGCTACGGGAAGAAGAAACCTTAGTCAAAATGCCACGGCGGAAGAAGGCCATGAGAGGCAAGTCAGCAAAATGGCCTGATTTAGAGACGGAATTGAAGATATGGATAGAAGAGCAAAGGGCAATTGGAATTCCTGTGTCCACAACGATGGTTCAGCATGAGGCAAGAAAAATTGCTGATGAAAAAGAAGTTACTGATTTCAAAGGAGGACACAATTGGTGCTTCAGGTTCATGAAACGGAATGGACTAAGCATGCGCACACGCACCAGACTTGCCCAAAAGATGCCTGAAAGCTATGAGGAGAAGGTACTCAAATTTCATTGGTTTGTCATTCAATGCCGGAAGACACATCAGTTTGAGTTGGGACAGATTGCAAATATGGACGAAGTCCCCCTTCAGTTTGATGTCCCAAGTAACAGAACTGTTGATAAGAAGGGGGTGAAAACTGTAATTGTGAAGACAAGTGGACATGAAAAGAGCCATTATACAGCTGTTCTAGCTTGTTGTGCTGATGGAACCAAGCTGCCTCCTATGCTGATTTTCAAACGTAAAACAATGCCAAAAGAAGACATTCCCCGAGGAGTGATTGTCCACGTTCATGAAAAGGGTTGGATGGATCAGAATGGGATGAAGATCTGGTTTGAGAAAGTTTGGAGCAGGAGACGAGGTGGGCTCTTACACAAACCTGCCCTATTGGTGCTTGATCAGTTCAGGGCACACATAACACCAAACACAAAGCAGATTGCTGCAGAGCAAAAAACAAAACTTGCCGTCATACCTGGAGGTTTGACATCCCAGCTCCAACCACTCGATGTCAGCATTAACAAACCGTTCAAAGCTACCATGAGAGACGAATGGAACAAATGGATGAAGTCTTCTGGGGACAATTTGACACCAGCAGGAAGAGTGAAGAAACCAACTATAGGAGAAGTTTGTGCCTGGGTGAAAAGATCCTGGGATAATATTAAGATCGAGATCATTATCAAATCATTTAAGAAATGTGGCATTTCAAATGCCTTAGATGGAACTGATGACGATGCAATATATGATGACAGCGATTCGTCATCAACCACAGATGAGGACAAGCTGATGGATGAGAGTTTTGACAGTGACGAGTAGTTTTAATAAAACTTGAGTTCAGTAACTTTATGTGTGGTGGTACATTTTTTTTCAAATTTCTGTCCCCAAAATTAAGGTGCGTCTTATACATGGGTGCGTCTTATACATGGGGAAATACGGTATATTTACTGGCCTGTCATTTGTCAAGATCTGGTGTCGGTAAGAAAAGACAAAATTCAAAGAATTGCATATGCCCCTAAGTTTTACCCTCCACCTATGTGTGGGTCATAGCAAATACCATTCTTCTGGGCTTAAACCTATCCTCAATTTATCCATGGGGTCAACTTATGCATGAGTATATATGGTATTTATGAAGAGGTTGATTTTTATCGCAAAATATAGTTACATTCTATTAGACAATTTGAAATTGTATTAAATTCCAACTGTGCCCTCTATAGACTTCCTTTTAGTAGAGCCTTTGTTTTCCCCGAAGCATAAATATAACCCAGCAGTTCTGGAGTTTAAACAGATTACCATAATAGCCTATTATACTCAGTATTTAGAATACTTTTAATAACTTAGATGGCATTTAGCAGGCAGAGCATAGGCAGGATTTAGAAAACCAATGAGAGTGTCTAATGGCTTTTTGTACTACTTTATGAAATAGTTCCATGGTTGTGTCAAGTAATGAAACTGGGCAACCTGTAGGTACTGTATCTGGTTACTAATTATTTGCTATTCTGAACATCTAAACTTCTGAGCAATCTACAGTATATTTGTCAAAAGAAAAATTGCAAAAATGTATTCATTTATTGTAATTGTTGAACATTATCACTTGCTTATTTCAAGACTACCCTATTTTGGCTAAGGACTAAAATAGACAATAATATTATTTAGTTTTATACTAAACTAACGTGCTTGAAGGGACGTGGTGGTGCTGCGGGTTAAACCACTGAGCTGAGCTTGTTGACCGTAAGGTTGGCAGTTCGAGACTGTGTGACGGAGTGAGCTCCCGTTGCTTGTCCCAGCTCCTGCCAACCTAGCAGTTCGAAAGCACGTAAAAATGCAAGTAGATAAATAGGTACCACTTCGGTGGGAAGGTAATGGCGTTCTGTGCACTATGGCGTATAGTCATGCTGGCCACATGACCACGGAAGCTTGTTGTACTGATTTTCCCTCATGCTCACTTGAGGGAATGCTCCTATAGTGCCCTGTTTGTCTTTACTTCCAAAATCTTCTTCATTGCTGAAGCTGTTACTTTGATGGAACTTCAGTATTTAGTGGGCCACAGAGAATGATCTGTCATTACTGACAATGTTGAATGTTTTTTACAAGGCATGTAGTTCATTACTATAATGGAAGGTTGCCTTTTTGTGGAAGGCTCTCAGTATTCCTGAAAGCACACAGTATTGTATACTTGAGCTCCATGTATTCATTCTAATTATGGCTGTCATGTAATTTAGAAAGAAAGCTTACGCAGCCCAATCCTAATTAGCGCTGGCAGAGCCAGGCTGCACGGCCTGCACTGTATCCAGCTCTAGTTGGCGGAGGTCTCCTCCGATTAAGGGAATATTTTCCCCTTACTCCAAGTAACGCCCCAGCCAGCTCTATGGTGTTCCTTGGACCTTCTCCGCTGTATAGCTTGTGGAAGCAGCCTGGTGTAATGCCAGCTGGCCCAGATGGAGATTAGGATATGATGGTGGCCTGTTCTGGGGCCCCCTCCTGGACCCAATCCACCACCTGTTCTACCCTCCTCCCTTCAAGAAACACCCCCACCCACCTCTGAAATTCCCTCCATTCAATCTCTCCCAGCCCCTGCACTGCTAAGCAGCATACTTACCTCTTCTGGTGACCCTGGGGTGGAATGTGGTGCTGGTGGGCCAATGCAGGCTGTTACACCAGTGCAACCGACTCCTGAGTAGTCACAAATGTATTTTAGGGCACATTTGCGACACTCTGGACTGGCAGAGTGGCAGCCATGCCAGTGGAACAATGTGTTAGGTTTGTTCTCTCAATTAAATTAACAAATCAACCTGTGCTTTGAAGATAAAATAATTGCTTTGAATAAATGTTTTAGGTGGTGTATGTAGAAGCCAGTGCATAGAAGATGCATTCTCTCCTGTGTGAGAATGGAGGAATGCTTCTTCTAAGATCTGCCCTGTCTGCCATGGGAACCAGCTGCTACCTTACAGAAGGTACTCTGCAGTAAGTGCTGAAGGCCCGGGTTTTTGGGACAAGTAAATACCTAGCAATAGGGTGAATACTTAGCAATAGGGATTTCTACATAAATGTGTTAAAGGAATTAATTTTGGTTTTATTTATTATTTTTGCTCTACTCCAGCCTGCAGATTTCATTAGTGTGAAGCTTAGAGCTTGCACTGCAGTATGCCTGGCTAAAAGATAAGAGGTGTAACCAGGTGTAATTTGCTGAGAGGATTTCTGCCAGGTCAGGAAAAACTGTCCAGTGCTGTGCAGTGAGGACAGGATTAATGCCTGAGATGCTCTACTACTCCATCAGTTCCAGAAGATAACTGTGAACAGTCATCTTGATCATGTGACCTTGCAAGATTGGGATGTTTTAGTCAGAAATTGGTTTCTTTTTCTTTTGCATTTTATCTTTATCAAATACAGGCATGCCTCTGTATATACAGATTCGGTATCCATGGTTTCAGTTATCCACGGATACAATGGACACTGGGACACCTATTAAAAAGATAGGGGAATATGAGAGAGGGGGGATATAGGGGTTGAGGAAGAACATGGGAAGGAGGCAGAGGCAGGACTTAACGGGAGAAGGAAAGAGGGAGAAGGAGACCCTTTGGAAGGGAACTAGAGTGCACGAAGGGCAGGATGAGCAAGCAGCCTTTCTGGAGTCACCAGGTGCTCTGAAAGATAACTCCTCACAGAGTTAGGGGAGCCTGCAATGACAGTGCCCTCTAGGGCCATGTGCCTGACTATTTCAGATTCCATTTGGACTCCTATTGAGAGGGGTGGGTTGGGCCTTGTTGCGGGGCCTATAGGAAGGCAGGAGAAAATGGCAAGATTACTTTGGGGGCACTGATCTATACTGGGATTAGATGAGACTGGGCTGGAATAAGAGACATATATGAGCAAATCATTCCAGTAAGTAAGCCCCTTTCCTGTAAGCATCGGCGGTGAGTCCAAGCCTGATTTTCCTTGAACACTTGGGGAGATGCAAAGGTAACCTCCTTGATGCAGAATTAAGCAGGGAGGCAGTTTTTGGTTCTCAGAAATTATCCCTTCTCTTCTTTTCCAACAAAATTCAGAAACTGACCCATAACCCAATGGCAGAGCACATGCATGGCATGTAGAAGATCACAAGTTCCATCGTTCTTTTCTTCAGGTAGAAAAGAGGAAAGACCAGTGTCTGAAACCCTGAAAAGCTACTTGGCACAAGGTAGCTTCAATGCCATGGGAATTTCTTAACCTATGAAAACTAGTTAAATTGTGAAGAGAAGGATTTGCTGCTCTTTTAATTAATGCAGTTTTTTTCTGTTTCAGGTAATTTAGGAATGCAAAATGTTCTTTTATAGAACTAAAACCAGCATTGTGATAATTGTTTTGCTTTACACCTTTTCCCTCTCCCACAAAATAGAAATTAATTTCAGAGCATAAAATTGGGGCTCACATACAAATTTCCTTTATTGTGACCATTTGAAAATGTCTCTGTGAGATGGAGTGCTGCTGTTATGTGCAGGGCAGAGTGCCACATTGTTCTTCTATATCTCAGGCTAGTGCCAACTACTCCCTGGAATATGTGGTATTGGCATGGAGATTATTTTTACCATAGAGAAGAAAAATGTGATGAATGGTTTGATCTGGCAGCAGTGGCATGTGCAAGAACCTATTAACTCATTAACAACCTCCCCATCCCTTTCTTTGCCTCAGACTTATGTCAGCTAAATAACTAGCACAGGTGTAAGGAGACACATTGCAGAGCAGGAGGCTTATGGGGAGGGGTAAAAAGAAATATTCTTCTTTCCCCTCTGAAGCCTCCCAATTCACCCGCCCCCTCTGGATACAGCATGCGTGTCTTTGGCATGGCTTCATAGGCAGGAGTGGGGGTGGGAGAGGATAGAATTGCATTCTAAGCATCTTTGTGCTGGAGAGGACCTAATTTTGGACACTTTCAGAGTGTAAGAGATAGAAGAGCCATTTATCTCCCCAGTGTATTGCAATGATATATACATCTCAGATTTATCACGAGATTAAGTTTCTGGTAATGCTAAGAATGATAATTTGTCTACTTTGCCACATATTTCAAACAGAAATGTATCCTCATTTAGCTTGCTATAAATAGGTGTATTTCAACTTTCCATTTAGGAAAACCTGTTGAAATCCAAAACTCCTTCTCTTGTGCTTTGCAATTTTTTTTAAAGGTAACTCCCTTTATATTGAAGATACTGTATACATACACACAGAGGAACCTTTTCTGGTATACCTCTAATGTCAGAAAAGAACATTAATTTACTGTGTGAGAAGCTCAAGAGTATGTGTGGGTGTAAAAAAACTGACTGGAGGCATTTAACAGAAGGGAGGGTTAGAGACACTGCTGTAGTGTAACCACCCACACTCGTTTCATCAGGAACGAGCAGTAGTTGATTTATCCTGCCAGATTCAGCTTAGAAGAGTGGTTCTCAGGGAACTGAGATGCATTTTAACCATTATATTGTTTTTTTCATTTTCCTATGGATTTTAACTGGGCTGGAAATGGGAAGAAATACTATTTTTTTCTGTTTAGACTTTAATGACAACAGACGTTTAGCTGAGATATGTCAAAGCTCATCACAAAATAAGACTACATGGACAGCAATGCAGTGACTTCTAACACCTGTGGTAATTCCATTTATTTCCTTACGTTTGTTTAAGTGTGTTATTTATCCCCATGGTAACACAAATCTGCTCCATTAATTTTCCTTACAGTTTTGCTTCTATTACTTGCATAAAACCCACTTATTCTCTACTCACATTTGTTCATTTTGCCTGTAGTAAGGAAATATATTGTATATAGAGCACTCTGAAGTTAAATCTCAAAAGTCATTTTTGTTAGCTAGCTAGTTTAATAGCTTTATACTTTATCAACTTTCACCTTATTCAAAAGTGCAATTTCACTTTCCTCATCCACCGTCATGGTAAAGGAGTGGAAAGTGTGAATGAGAATGCTTTGAGAGCTAAGAACCATTAAGAGTGCAATCCTAGCTTGGAGTGAAGAGGATGGCGCATGTCTGTGTGCTGGCCTTTCTGACTCCAAGAGTGGTCCAAACATACAGTACTTCACGGTGTCCTTTTGTGCCAGCCAAACTTTGCTGGCTTAACTGTGCCAGACTAACTCCAAGTTAGAATTGCATTCTACGTCACAGCGCAGTCCTAAGGAGTGTGTAGCATCGATGCAACATAGTTGCATTAGCGCAGCCCACTTAACGCCGAGCGGGGATGCCGATTGGCACCCCTGCATTGGTGCTACAGGCAGTTCCGGTCCCATTGCACCCGCGCTGCACCTATCTTGCACCGGCCAAAGCCGGCTGGCTCAAAGGAGGTGCTATGTTGGGACGGGGGAGGGAGTGCATGGGGGGGGAGGTAGGTTATGGGTGGGACGTGGGTGGGATGGCAGGCAGGCCCAGGATTCGGCCATAAGGCCGAATCCTTCTGGGAGGCCGCACAGTCCTGATTCGGACCGCATGGTCTCCTCGGATCTGTGCCTGCTGTTTAGTTCAACGGGGAGCCTTGCCGCAGGGAGGCTCCAGCCTCCCAGATACTGCGCTGGCTAATCCTCACTAATCCAGCGCAGTATAGGATTGCACTCCCAGTGTAATATTCTCATCAAAGGAACATAATTCTGCAATTAGATGAAATGTAGCTTTATCGTGTTTTCTGAACAGCTGTTCGAGAGATGATGCAGTCATTTCTTTTACTTAGAAGGTAGTGAAAGAATGAGATTACACCAGTTTATTCCTATTGGAGAAAATAAGGTTTCAATAGCATTGTGTGCTCAGAAGAAAATGGAACTACTTTCTGCATTGCCAAATTCACAGAAATTATGATACCTGAATGCATTCAAAGAGGACAATTTTTAACACTTCCATACCTACTGTATAGACTTGTGTATACGTCAAAAAAATTATGCCTTAAAATTTCCCAGAAAAACGGATATCGACTTATACACAGGTTAATATGGTAAACTCATTAATCACATGGTGGGCAGAGCAAGGCCCTAGACCTCTGTTGGAGGAAGGCAGACTGCAGAGTCTTCTAAGCATGCTCAGAAGCTGCCCAGGAAAATGCATGGAGCCCTTGTATGCTGCTGTTAGGGAATCGGGGCTGCTCAGCCTTCTTGGTTCTGTGTCCACGAAATTGTGGGCGCAGATACAAGGAGCACATTGGGGAGGCTGGTGCCCCTGTGCTGTGGAGGATCCAGTTGCCTTAGAAGGTAGAGCATAGGATTGTGCTGTGAGAGACTCGAAGATATGGGTATAATGCTTCAGTTTATTGAGGGGCACAGTGCAATGAGGAGGAGGAGGAATTAGAAAATATGCCTAAGCACATAGAGAGCTAAGGTTTAGCCAGGGGTCTCCAAAGTACAGCCCGGGGGCCAAATCTAGCCCACCACAAGGTTTTATGAAGCCCGTAGCATTGTAAAATAGTGGACGTATTTACTCATAAAATATGTTTTATTGGGCTTGTGTTTTATTTTATTTTTTAATTGTTTTTAAATTGTTTGTGTTTTTAATCTTGATTGTTTATTGTTTAATACTGTTTTTAACTGTTTTTAATGTTAATTGTTATACTTTATTTTTATCTTTTTTAATATTGTAAGCCGCCTTGGACATCTGCCCCGACAGAGGAAAGGCGGGGTAAAAATTTCTTAAATAAATAAATAAATAAATAAATATCATTTCTCAGTTTAAGTAAACATTGTTTCTTTGTAAATGAGACATGTCGTTTTGTACAGAATCATACCATGCTGATTACAAAAAAGATCCCAGTAAAACTCATTTAAATTAAATTTAAAATGTGTTTAAATGTAATTCATTTATAAAAGGGTCATTCTGTGTCAAATTATCACACTTAAGGGCAATTTTCTACCTCATGTTCTTTGATTTTGGTGAAACTTGGCATACTTAAAGATCCTATATAATTGTTGAAGGAATGCATATTTTTAAGTTTAACTTACAAAGAAAAAATATATTTTAAGTCTAAAGTTTCAAAATTTTATCAAAAAGTGGCATGCTGGTGATCCTTTAACTAATTATACCTCGGACACTGGTTGAGATAGAGAGTTGGGAGTGGTCTCGTTTTAAAGCTTTAAACAAACTGAGAAAAGTAATACACAATGAACAACATTCATAAATACTGCAAAAGAATTATGTTGTAGATAAAAAAAATAAGTTCAATTTGAAAATTCTATTTTCTTTTGAACATACGTATGTGTGATCTGTCATATCTTATGATCCTATCATCGTCCCAAAATAATTTTTGGGGTATAGTTAGACACAAATATGAACTAATTTTGAGATTTTTTTCAAAATTTTAAAAATGGTCTGTTTTTGAAAAGATTGATTTTAAAGTTTTTAATTGAATTTTTTAAAACTAAAAAATTATTAAACCCATTGTGTTGTATATCATATGCAAGCCTATGGAAAGAGCTTTAAAATGAGACCACTCCCAACTCTCTATCTCAACCGGTGTCCGAGGTACAACTAGTTAAAGGATCACCAGCATGCCATTTTTTGATAGAATTTTGAAAGTTTACTAAGCTATAAAATGTAACATAATAAACATAGGATGCTAAAAATTGGTGTTTTTGCATTATGCCATAGGACAAGTAAGTACCTCAAATTTCACAAAAATCTAAGGAGATCAGTTGGAAACGGTGTGGTGATTTGACATGACACAAAACTGATTTTTTTTCAGTAAAATATCTGTAAAATATACCATTTGGCCCTTGCACTGATAAGTCTGGAGACTCCTGCTCTAAGCAATAGTGGTTGCTAATCAGTGCAAGAGAAAGGGGTGTCATGGATATGGTTGGAGAAGAAGGGGTTAAACAGAATGTTACAATAAGTGGGGAGGTTGGCCTTAAGGTTGGCTTGGGTGTTTTTGGTAAACAAGGAGAAGGAATGAAAGTAGATGAATGTCACCTGTGAAGGGTGAGGCTAGTTACATCAACTATGTATGGTAGAGATTACTATTGGATGGTTAGTTGAAGGATCCAGGGTTAAGGCTAAGCTTATTATAAAAATGAGAAGAGAATCCAACCTAGAAAACTTGATGTAGCCCAAAGGAAGTGCTGCATATTGGATTGGAATTGCTTGGAAAAGGTTAACAACTGACCAATGTAAGTGTAGCTTGAGATAGGTTATTTGTTTTATAACCAATGCATGCTGTCTCCTTAAAGTGTAAATTTCATCCTCACCACTATTTTAGTTGTGAGAGAATTTTGGTTTCCCTTTTGGGGTATGTAGTTCGGCTCGTTAATAAAATCTTTTACTTTGTGTGTGTGTGTGTGTGTGTGTGTGTGTGTGTGTGTGTGTGTGTGT
>JAJKFI010000004.1:34320205-34370778 GCA_029204185.1 Lerista edwardsae | reverse complement strand
TGTGTGTGTGTGTGTGTGTGTGTGTGTGTGTGTGTGTGTGTGTGTGTCAGGGGAATGGTGAAGGTTTTGCTCAAGAGAACCTTCTGAATTTAGAAACATCAGAAAATTTTTGACAAGGGGATGTTCTTGCAATGAAGGAGTGGAAAGCAAGGTGAGGGGGAAGGGGACATGAGTGAGAAGATAGTATCTAAGAAAATGAGGGAAATCACCTAGGGAAGTATATTTCCCAAGTAAATTACCTAGGGGAAATTACCTGGGGAAGTAGAGTTAAGATACCACCTTGAATGTGATCTCTTTTCTGTTTTTGTTACTTATGTCACCAATGCTCATGAAACTATTATGAATTTTTGTGCAAGCATAAAGGCTGTATCACTCCTGCTAACCAGGCAAGAGGCACTTTTTCAAGTGGTGTTCCTCTTGTATGTTGCAGAGGGAGAGAACTGTCCCTCTTCACCCCAGCACAGTGTCTTTCTAGTGGCTGGTGCTGGTGCTGTTCTGCATTTTTTTTTTTTTTTAGATTGTGAGCCCTTTGGGACAGGGAGCCATGTAGCTTGAATGTTATTATTTGCCTATAAACCACTTTGTGTTGAAAAGTGGTATATAAATACTAGTGCCCTTTCATGGATCACTGCCTTATCGTGGCGAAGGGGCTTATCCTCATGCTGGGAAAGATTGAAGGCAAAAGGAGAAGGGGGCGGCAGAGGATGAGATGGTTAGACAGTGTCACCGAAGCGATGAACATGAAATTGGGCAAACTCCGGAAGCTAGTAGAGGACAGGGAGGCCTGGCATGCTGTGGTCCATGGGGTTGCGAAGAGTCGGACACGACTTAGCAACTGAACATCAACAACAAAGTACTAGTGATTGATAAAACAGTGAATAATGAAAACATTTTGGTATTTTTCTCTTGTATGTGCTATATTTTCCAGATATAAGGTTTAAATTACAGTATGTCAACTATTTTCTTATGGAAACACTTAGTATAATAGTTAGATTTGGTTCAGGTGCCAAAAAGATGTTCTGGTCTTTCCATTCTCCAATAACCTAGTTTGGAGTGTAATTTGAAAGATAACTGATGATGATGATGATGATGATGATGATAATACTTGTATTTATATACTGCCTTTCTTAGGTCACCAGATTTCTCTAATGAATATAGCTCAAGGCGGTTTACATAGGCAGACTTTATTCAGAAACCCGAAGGTTTTTACAATTTTTACAGAAACGTTCTATCTTTCAAGAACTACACACATACAGATGGATCTTTCTGGATTTAGTCCTTCTTTCTGGCCACCCGTTTGTCTTCTTGTGGCTGATAAGCGGCTTCCCTGCTCCCACCAGAGAAGCGGCTGACTTCGACACAACTCCCCCTCACACAAGATAAGATAAGATAAGAAATTTATTTGTCATTACACTCACAACTGGGTGCAACGAAATGAGGTGCTCTTCTCCACGGTAAAACTAGACAACACCAAAACTAAAATATGCACAACCAACCATACAACAATCACTTATACAAATATAAATACCCCATTACTTCCCACAATTTAACTTCCACACACACTTATAACCCCGCATTTAAACTCAATACTGCACTTGGATAGAAACTGTTCTTAAATCTGCTCGTCCTTGCTTTCAATACCCTGAATCTCCTTCTCGATGGTAATAGTTCAAAGAGCTGATATCCCGGATGAGAGGAGTCCTTCAATATATTAGATATCTTCCTCTTACATCTATTCTTATATAGTTCTTCCAAAGAGGGGAGTGAACAGCCAATGATGTTTTGGGCGGTCCTAATCACCCTTTGAATTGCCTTTTTCTCTGCCACTGTGCAGCTCATGAACCATACACAGAGACAGTAGGATAGTATGCTCTCAATTGAACTCCGATAGAAGGTGATTAGCAAACTCTCAGCCAATTGTTGCTTTCTAAGAATCCTTAGGAAATACAACCGTTGTTGCGCCTTCCTAATTAAAGCAGCGGTGTTCGCACTCCAAGTCAGGTCATTAGTTATGATGGTCCCAAGAAACTTGCATTCCAAGTTTCAACAAGGCAGCTGAAGACAGCTCAGCTGTTAATCAGTTGCAATTTACAAGGTCCGCCGCTCACAGAGACTTCTGGTAGTCCTGAACTAGCGACCTTCGGCTCTTATCTTCAGGAAAATGGAGGCATTAACCCTCTCGACTAAATCTTCTGCCCATCTTCTGATAATTGCTTGTGATGTTCAGAGAGTGAGATTCTTGTATTATACTGATGTGCTTGTTTCCACAACCATCAGGTTAATTACTGCCGAGATGAAAATTGATTGCATGTAATTGCAATATTTATTTTTGCTTACAAGTAATTACCAAACCCACTTCTGTAATAAAAATACGAAGGTCTATTCGTAGTAGACTGGCAATACTATTCATGCTTCAGTAAAAATCCATGCTGTTCTGGTTTAGAAAAAGCTTTACCAATACCTGTGCCTAGTGGTAATGAGGGAACGATGTAGTAATATTCACTGCATGGCCTATGCGGTAACCAGCGCAGGTTCAGAGGTGGCTGGAGGTATCTTGAGGGTATTTCCCCCCTTATTCCAAGTAAAGCTCCAGCCAGTCCTATGGGGCTACTTGGATCTGTGCCAGCTATATAGCTGGCAAAAGTCTGAGCAGCTGGGTATAATACCAACTGGCTCAGGAGGAGAATTAGGATACAGCAGACAGGGTCCATGAAGGGGGGGGGTCCTTATTACTGTAACTAGCTGACACTACTGTGCAGGCTAGTAGACTTGGACTCCGCATTGGGAAGCCCGGTAGACCCTGAGTTCCAAAGACTTTTCTGGCTGTCACCACCCTTCTCCTGCCCTGTTTTTCCTCCCTGCCCCCATTCTGCCTGCTCCATCACCACTTTGTTTTGCCCCTCTCTTCCTCCATTGGAAAGGGTCCAGAAGGCTTCTGCTGTTAAATGCCAGGATAGTGAACAATGAGACCGTCCTAATCCAGGATTTAGTCCTGGAGGATGGTGATAACCTAGCATGTATAATGGAAACCTGGTTGGCTAATGCAGGAGAAGTGGGTTTCCTGCTCAGTGGTTCATGGGGTTTCAGTGGTTTCACTTAGTGCTGAATGAGGACCTAACCCTATCCAACTTTCTAATGCTGAGGCGGCCCCAGTGTAGGGGAACAAATGTTCTCTTGCCTTGAGGAGGTCTCCATGACTGTTCTCCCACCACAAGATGCAATGCGCATCCTATTGGCACAGCTGCACTGGCACTGGAAAATTGGATAGGATTTGGCCCTGAGGGAGACAGGATTGGGATTCTGTTGATGTACCACATTACCTAACAGTATTCCTACATGAACTGTCAGGTACAGTCTATGGCATGCTGTTAGAGCTTGGGGGCCTTCAATATTCAACTCAGGATTTTATGGCCACCATGACATCTTGCACAATAGTGGAGAGAAAAAATCATGATGAATATATCTATACATGAGGTAGTGCCCAGTAAAGATCTATTCAGTGGCATTGATTTCAGATTGCTGTTACTCCTTCACAGTTTTGTTTTGGCTGCTTTCTGTTGTGTGTGTATAGTATTGGTTTATAAAATCATTTTATACACATGATGTTATTGCTTTTAGTTTTTATTGTTGGCTACATTGGGTCCCTTATTTATATCCTGCTTTGCCATTTTAAATACATAAATCTATATATATAAAAACGGACGTGGGTATGTATGTATGTATGCGGGTATGTATGTTCTGAATAGGCTTCTCAACGCTGGCACCAATCCACACGAAACTTGGCACACACGTACCTTGCGGCCTGGCAAAAAACACTGCGGGGGTCAGACCCCCCTCGCGCCCCCGGGGGTGGGGGTAAGCGGGGGTCTTCGCGTGAACATCGTCGGAAACGTCCGAGATCGGTGTCAAATCCAGTTTTCGGGGTTGCCGAGATGAGTGGCGACCGTCCCGATGTCGTTGGAGTCCGGGTTCAGCCCCCCCGACGTGGGGGGCAAAAAGGGGTGCGAGACACAGCGTCCGCCATGCCCTGCTGGAACGCCTGGACCGATTGGCATGAAATTCGGCATGCGGAAGCCTAGCAGCCTGGCCGCAAATACTGCGGGGGTCGGGGCCCCCTCCCGCCCCTGGGGGTGGGGGTACTGGGGGGGCCGACGTGAGAATGGCTAAAAACGGTCAAACTTGGAGTCAAATCCACAGTTTTCGGGGTCGCCAAGATGAGCTGCGACGCTCCCGACGCAGTTGAAGTCTGGGTTTGCCCCCCCCCCCGACGTGGGGGGCAAGAAGGGGTGCGAAACACAGCGTCCGCCATGCCCTGCTGGAACGCCTGGACCGATTGGCACCAAACTCGGCATGCGGAAGCCTAGCAGCCTGGCCACAAATACTGTGGGGGTCGGGGCCCCCTTGCGTCCCCGGGGGTGGGGGGTGCATGGGGGTCCCTGCGTGAAAATGGTTGAAAATGGCCAAAATTGGTGACGAATCCATAGTTTCCGGGGTCACCGGGACGAATGGCGATGCTCCCGACGCTGTGCGAGTTCAGGTTCACCCCCCCTCGGCGTGGGGGGCAGGAAGGGGTGCGAAACAACATCCGCCGTGCCCTGCTGGAACGCCTGGACCGATCGACACGAAACGTGGCACGCATACACCTTGTGGCCTGGCCACAAACACTGCGGGGGTCGGGGTCCCCTAGCGCCCCCAGGGGTGGTGGACGTGGGGGTCCCCGTGTGAAAATGGTCGAAAATGGCCAAAATCGGCGTCGAGTCCATAGTTTCTGGGGTTGCCGGGATGAGTGGCGATGCTCCCCATGCTGTGCGAGTTCAGGCTCATCCCCCCTTCGGCATGGGGGGCGGGAAGGGGTGCGAGACACAACATCCGCCGTGCCCTGCTGGGACGCCTGGACCGAGCGACACGAGACTTGGCACGCATACACCTTGTGTCCTGGCCACAAACACTGCGGGGGTCAGACCCCCCTAGCGCCCCCGGGGGGATGGGGGCCCCAAGTGAAAATAGTGGAAAACGGCCAAACTCAGTGTCGAATCCATGGTTGCCGGGGTTGCCGGAGCGAGCGGAGTCTGGGTTCACCTCCCCTCGGCATGGGGTGTGGGAAGGGGTGCAAGACACAATATCTGCCATGCCCTGCTGGAACGCCTGGAGCGATGTGCACCAAACTCGGCATGTGCGTGCCTTCCAGCCTGGCAACAGACACTCTGGAGGTCAGGCCTCCCTAGCGCCCCGGGGGGGCAGGCCCCCGCGTGGAAATGGCTGAAAATGGACGAAATCGTCCTCGGTTCTGTAGTTTCTGCGCTCACCGAGGCGAACAGCGACGCTGTGGGAGTTCGGGTCCGGACCCTCCAATGTGGGGGACGGGAAGGGGTGCGATACAAGATGTCCACCATGCCCCACTGTGATGCCTGGAGCAATTGGCGCCAGACTCCGCATGTGTATGCCGTGCGGCCTGGCGACACACACTGTGGGGGTCAGGCCCCCCAGTGCCCCCGGGGGTGGGGGTGCGCAAGGGGGCCCCAGGTGAAAATGGTCAAAAACACCCAAAATTGGGAGCTGGGTCAGGGATGGGTCAGGGATGGGAGATATAAACACCCGGGCAACGCCGGGTACATTACAGCTAGTAATAAATAAAATATTTGACTTTACAGCCTCCAAATAACAAAAAGTGAACTTTGGAAAATCCAAAACCTATCTTACCTTGGAAATAGAAGAGAAGCATTCCTTGAACCTTATTTCACCGTTTATGGGTCTTCCTTGAAGAGTGACAAACATATTTCAACTGGTAGAAAATACAGGTTGTGAACTGGAGTGGACTGCAAGACACCATGTCTATTGTGCCCACATTGTTTCCCAATCTGTGTCCTGACCTACAGACAACATCAGAGGGGGGAGATGAATTGTGTAAGTGCCCCTCTCCCTTGCCTTCGGAGCCATTCCAGGCAGCAAGAGAAACATGGAGGCATTTCGTCCATTTTGACCTTGCCACCCAGAATGGCTTTGAAGGCCAGGGGGAGGAGCGGCTTACCTGGCATGTCGAAGCACCTGCATAGCATGCCATCCCCCTCTGGTGACTGGTCCCAGCCCAATTAAAAATGCTAGCTGTCACCTTTAAGGACAACTTCTTGGATTCTTCTCTGTATAGCCTCTTTTTTCCATTGAGTTCTGCTTCGAAGACCAGGTTCTTTCAGTAGCAGGTTTGGAGAAAAACATGAAGTGTAAGAATATTGCATGCCTTCTTTATTGATGTAAATAAGTTGGGACATTACAGAATCCCAAAAATTTATTAGCTAATATATATATTCTTACAACCCAATCCTAAGCAGTGTCGACATAGTAAGGCCATATCCTAAGCCCAGCAGGAGGCAGCAGCAGCTCAGCGCAGGGCAAGGGAAGGTTTTCCCCTTGTACCTGGGTAAGCCCCATCCATCCATATGGGGCTGCTTGGATCAGCACCTGCTGTTTTGCAGGCGCAGGTCAACGTGCACATCAGCAGCCCAAATCGGGACCACCCTGGCTGGGGACGGGATTTAGAATGTGGCACTAAGTCCATCGTGTGTCACTGCCCCATCACCACCCGCTGCGCCGTTATGCCCCCGGCATGCCTTGGAAGGTCCCTAGCAAGGTCCTACGCTAAGTGCCGCTGACGCTCAACTGGTGCTGCTGATGGGTGCAGTGGCACTGGTGCACCGATGCTGCTGCTTGCACTGGTCTAGCACCCGACGCGCTGGCGCAGATGCGCTTGACGGCACATTAGAGATAGCACTGGACCGGTGCAAGAGCATAGCGCCGGCGAAACGAGGGTATGGGATTGTATTCTTAGTTCCTTAAATATCACTAGATTCAGCCAGGGTAAAAATAGCATGAATTATACTTAACTGTTAAGTGTACAGTATATGCATTCTCATGACACTAATTCTAGCTGAATCTAAATTTGCAGTATTGCTGTTTCCTGCTACAGTAGGCGTCATTATTCCTTAAACAAAAACCTGTTAAGTTAAATTGCTAGAATTTGGCCCCACTGATTTCAGTAGAATTAGTAATGGTTAAATTCCAGGATTTAATTTAACTGAGTTGTGAATCAGCCACTGTTGCAGACAAATTATTTGTTAAAGCCTCCTTCTGCTGCCCGCATATTTCAAATCCTTACCATATGCTACAAAAATTAGTATCTGCCTAAGTGTTAGAGTAAATTATCTAGCCAATTTTCTCCCTGTATCTATATTGGTTCTGGATTTCCAGGCTTCACTTTAAAGGTAACTTACATTCCCCCCCCCCCCCAAGTTTGTAAGGTTTTTAGATTTGTTCCTAACCTGTGGCATGAATGAATTTGCAAACTAGGTTTTTGTGTGTTCCACTTTTTCAGTACATTCAAGAAAATGAATTGACCAAACAGGAAGAAGGTAACGTTTTGTCTCATGAATTACAAATCTTGTGATTCTGTCCTGTGAATAAAAACCTCTTTTCTTTCATGTAGGGACGTTTCATGTAGGGACATTCATGACATTTTCTTTCATGTCATGCATTGTTTAGTTAGGGTATGTACAAATAGAACAAAGAATACATTGCAAAGCCAGAAGTGGTTGGAAAAAAGATTATCCTGTTCCTGTGCCTGCTGCTTTGGACCATCTGTGCAAAAGGAAGATCCCATTGCTATTTTCTAAAGTCTGCTCAAGAGTACGAGATCAAGAACTCAGGGATAGCTCATTAAGTTCTATAGGGAAATGATTTCATTTATTATTCAAAATATTTGTATCCTGCCTTTCCTTTGCTGGATCAAATGCTCAAGGTGGCTCACAATATAAGATTACGTGTGTGTGTGTGTGTGTGTATGTGTGTGTGTGTGTGTGTGTGTGTGTGTGTGTGTGTGTGTGTGTATACACAATAACAACTTGGAGGAGGGCAAATACATGAGCCAAAGCGCTGCTATAGAGACACGGGGGACAGGCAATGGCATATCACACAAACACATGACAGAACAAAAATGCTTTGAGCCCTCGCTGAAATGCCATGAGGGAGTTGGAAATTTTTAGTTCCCCTGGCAAGGAGTTCCATAGTTGTGGTGCATTACAGAGAAAGCTCGCGGTCATGCTGCCAGCTCTCTAACTTGGTATAACCCTCCCCCAAACTCTCCCATACATCTGCAGATAATTTTTGGCACACCAATGTGCCACAGCACAATGGTTGAAAATAGCTGAGATAGATTGATGGCTGGGTGAGAGTGGTTTAGCCCAAAAAGAAAATAAAACACTACAGTGCTATTCTATTATATTGTTCTCAAAGTAATATGTTTTAGTTAAAAAAAATTCATTTTTATCAGTCTTTGATATCAGTTGTGATGTTTTTCCCCTTATAATTTCTGATTTTATTATTTTTGGCCTTGATCAGAAATATGATTCTTGCAGCGCAATCCTAGTGCGCCCCTTGTGTCGACATGATGTCATTGTGTCGACGCAAGGGGTGGAGCGGGCACCAAGCATCATCCCCGCATAGGCGCTGCATCTCAAGCCGACGGTGCTCGCAGCAGAGCGCCGACGAAGTGCTTCCTTTGCGCCGACTGAAGATGGTCGGCGCAAGGGATTCTCCGTCCCGTTTTGGGACGGGGAATGGTGAGAGGAGGGAGGTGGGACTTGGGCGGGCTTGGGAGGTGGCTGTACGGCCACTTCCTAAGATCGTCAGGAAGGCCGCGCGGCCCCAATTTTGGCAAGGTGGTCTCGGATCTGTGCCCGCTCTTTAGCGGGCGCAGATCCGATGAGCACATAGGGGAGGCTGGAGCCTCCCCTAAGGGAGCACACGCTCCCTTGCCACGGAAAGGCTCCAGCCCATCCTGAACAGCGTTGGATTTGGCACTGGCCGGCCGGCTTTGCTAATCCAGCGCTGTTCAGGATTGTGCCCTCAGTAACTCTATGCTAATGTTCAAAATGCTTTCATATTATGAAGTATCCTTTTTGACTTGCAAGTCATCTCATCCAACTTTACATAATAATCAACAGTTGAAGGTAGGTGGTCATTAGTGCACAATATCATTTTAAGTAATGTAGTTCATGGTTTATGAATGGTTTATGTACTTCTCCTTTACTTGAGAATTTGTCTTCCTTGCGCTGAACAATGTAGAGAATGTTATAAAGCTTATAAATTAGGGCTTCCCAAACTAGTGGGGTGTGACCAACCAGCTAGGGAAGCACTGTTTCCGTAACAGGTGGGGAGGGGGGAAGGCAGCAATGTGATCTGTTCTCCAGGATTGCACAGCTGTCAAGGACAAAGGGTTTTTTTCCCAACTAACTTGAGCCTGTGTCTGCTTCTGGAGTTTGCAAGGAGCCGAACAGATGCCCCTGCAGGGCTCCCTAAGCCCTGTGAAAATAAGTAAAAATAACAATTGGAACTCTCTTCTTATTTTGCAATCAAAAAACAGAAGTGAGTTCTGATGGTTATTTTTACAGTTTCTGACGCTTGGGGAGCCCTGCAAAGCCATCTGCAAGGCTCCCTACACACACCTGGAGGTTGGTGCTGGCTCAGGTATGTTGAAACCCCTCTTTGTCCCTTGCTGTGGCGCGATCCTGGGGATTACGTCGCTGCCTTAGCCCTGCCCCTGCAAAGACTCAGGTGGTTCCCAACTTCCATGTAGAAGTTTGGGAACCACTGTTATAAATCTTATTCGTATACATCTTAGAGATGTTCAACAAGACTGTACTTTGGACTTGGTGTTTAATCTAGTCAGTTTCCAACATTAATATATATGTTATTTTGCTTCTGTAACAGTGGTTCTCAAACCTTTTAGCACTGGGACCCACTTTTTAGAATGACAGTCCCACCAGGATCCACCAGAAGTGATGTCATGGCTGGACGTGTCATCATTGTGATGCCAGAGTCTGCTGCTTTCTTGAAAATGCACCAATAAGTTGGGTTATTTCTTAGCCATTTTCCAAGAGCAAAGTGAATCAGAAAGAAAAAAGCCTATTCTCTGGAAAAGGGAGGAGGACATTCTCTCACCATGTGGGAAGCTCCTCCCATCCGGGAAGGCAGAGTCGGACCTGATTGGATACTCCTCTCCTGGTGTGGAAGGGGCTCCCAACCCTGTCCGGCTCTGCCTTTCATGGAGTCAAGTTGTGTGCCTGTGAGCTCTCCACGATCGTTGGCTATTTTCAGCTATTTCCCTCTCCAAATCCTTTCCATCTGTGTTGTCCTTATTTGTTTGTCTGTTTACCTGTCTTTGATCTCCATCAATTGCCTGGTTTCCCTTATCCCTACCCGCTCTCCTGTCTGAGTCAGAGCATGAGGGAGTTCAGAGGGAGTCAGCGCTGTAGCGCTTAGCTCTCCTCACCAAAGCAGCTGCAGTTGCACTCGGGAGGTCTGGAGCAATTTTCAGGGCGATTTTAGCCCTTGACAGAGGTGTCCCCGCAGACTGAAGGATCGTTCTGTGGAGCGGCCAGTGGTCTTTGTTAGGAGCGGGTGTGTGGGTGTGCGAGTGCTGGGGCCTCATAAGTGCTACCGTGCCGCCATCTTGGATCACCGTCGAGCCCCTTCCCGCCATTTTACCTCAGGTTTATCGCAGCGCGGCTTAGCCCTGCAATCTTCGAACACCTTTCACCCCCGGTGCGGCATAGCCCCGGGGTATGTATCTGAGTGTGCCCACTGTGTAGTGAGGTCTCTGGCGTGGCATAGCCGGAGGGGAGCATTTTGTGTGTGGCGGGAAGGTGGAGGAGAGTCCCTGCACTGTTGATCTGCTGTTACAGGGTGTCTCCATGTCTTTTAAGGTATTGTTCCTTTGTTACTGTAAAAAAAAAATGTTAAAATGGCGGACGAGAATGCTGCTCTGGTGGCAGAAAATGGCGGCGAGACTTCGGCAGCGACCCTTGTTGCTAGAAAGTCGAGTGCTACAGGGAATCAGATTTCTGAAGCAGTGAGGGTGGCATTGGATGGGGCTCTAAAGCAGCATATCCCCTCTCTCATAAAAAAAACCCTTAAGCAGGTTTCTGTGCTAGGGAAAAGAGTGAGATCACCTAGCCCGGTGTTCTCCTCTAGAATCCTCTGCTAGTCACAATTCCATTGCTTCTTCGGAGGAGTCCACACCTCCACGGGGTAGAAAGGCTGTATGTAAAAAGAAGCATGGGGTTAAAGGCAAGACACCCTTAATGAAGCCAAAAAGCATAAGAAGGCCAAACGTTCTGTTGCCAAGCATGAACATGCTTTTGTATATGCATCTTCTGATTCTTCTTCCTCTGATATGGAAAGGGAGGAGGGGGAACTCTCTGGTGATGAGGAGGAGAGTCAACCCCAATTGTTTGACAGGCTTTTCCCTATGGAATATTTCCCTCGCATGTTGCGTAAGGCTCCTCAGACTGCTGATTTAGAGTCTGAGGAACATGAGGAGTCCTCTACCGCTAAGAGGGCAAGAGTGCATAAGGGTTTATTCCGTGAGGGTCCAGATAAGCCAGAGGTTTTCCCTTTTCCCAAGGCTTTTCAAAAAGTAGTGGAGAAAGAGTGGAATACTCCCCTGAATTTGAACCATGGGACTCGGATTTTTGATAAGTTGTACTTACTCCCAGGCAGTGTCATGCAGGCCTTGAAGATTCCTGCATTTGATGCACCTGTGGCAGCGATTTCATCTAATGCTATCATTCCCTCTGAGGGGGAGGGGGTCCCAAGGATAGTTGTGACAAGAAGGTCGATGCCTCACTCAAAAGAAATTTTCAATCCAATGCTCAGGCCCTCAGGGCTTCCGCTGCAAATTCTATTATGTCATGGGCAGCTTTTTGTGTGGGCTGAGCAGTTAGCTTTGTCCGAGCCTGATTTGTCACAGGAGGCCAAGAACTGTTTAAAAAAGATTGCCTTAGCTGCTGCATTCTTAGAAGACTCTTCTCTGGATGCACTGCAGGTAAATGCACTGCAGGATGCACTGCAATGGCTGCTAATGTCACTGCCCATTGTAACATCTGGCTGAGGCAGTGGGATGGTGATGCAGCTTTTCAAGCAAGGTTGGTATCGGTTCCTTTTCAGGGATCAAAGCTTTTTGGGCAGGCTTTGGACCTCATGTTAGTAGAGAGCAGGGATAAACTTAAAGTGCTCCCTACCGCTAAAAAGGATCACCCTAAGCCTAAAAGCTCTATTTTTCGTCCCTTCAAGGCTAATTTTCGAGGCCGAGAGTCACAGAAATATGGATGGGGCTTTAATAAACAGCGATGATCCAAGGATAAAGCCTTCCCCAGGGCCAAGTTCCAGGGTGGTTCCTCTACCTTTGTCCAACAAGGAGCAAAGACAGTGATGCCAGGTCACAGGAGGACCCCTCCCCTATAGGGAGGCGCCTCCTTGGCTTTGCGTACTCACGGCGCGAAAGCACCTCAGATGCCTGGGTTATCCGCACAGTGTCTCAGGGGTATTCTCTGGAGTTTGTCCGCAAGCCTCGCAATCGATTTTGGAGAGTGCCTGTGTCCAAGATCAGTCAGAAGCACCTCCAGAAGCGGGCAGCGATGGCTCACCTGCTGGATATATGGGCGATAGAACTTGTCCCTCCCAGACAGAGGGGCAAGCGAGTATATTCAGTGTTCTTTCTTGTCCCAAAGAAGAATGGGGAGTTTTAGATTTAAAGAATTTTAGATTTAAAGTGGCTGAATCATTTTCTCTGCCAGAGAACATTCAAGATGGAGACCTGGAGGTTTATCATGGCTGCTCTGGAGAGAGATGATTTCCTTACCTCTATCGATTTATCGGAAGCCTATCTCCATATCCCCAATCTTCCAGAACATCAGAAGTATCTCAGGTTTTGTTATGGCAGTCAGCACTTTCAATACAGACCTCTTCCTTTTGGCCTGACAGCTGCACCCAGGGTTTTTACCAAGGTCCTGGTGGCCTTGGTGGCGGCCCTCAGGCAACAAGGAATTTCTATTTTTCCTTATTTAGACGATTTACTTTTGAGGGCAAATTCCAGGGAGCAAGCCATCAGTCACACTCATTGCTTTGGATTGCTTGCGGCGGCACAGATTTGTGGTAAACGAGAAAAAGAGCTCTCTGACACCACAAAGTTTGGAACACCTTGGCCTTTTGGTAGATACTGTGTCCTTCCAGATTTCTCTTTCCCCCACCAGACAGGAGTCACTTCGGATTCTTCTGTCTCAGGTTTTTCACTCAGAGGTGATAGATATTATGACATTAACCAGACTACAGGGACTTACGGTTTCTTGCCAGGATGTAGTAGCCTGGTCCCGATTCCATCTTCATCCCTTTCAGTCTTTTTTGTCCAGATTTCTCCCCTTGATAGAGTCCAAAATTCGCAAGAGTGTCCGGGTTCCCTCTTTTGTCAAAGAAAGCCTAATTTGGTGGTTGTGTCCCAGCAGATTGGTGGAGGGTGTCAGCTTGGATACCCCTGCCAGAATAGTGATCACTACAGATGCCAGTCTTGCTGGTTGGGGGGCACATATGGAGGGTTCTGTGGATCAGGGTCTATGGCCAGATCAGGAGGCTCACCACAGTATCAATTGGCTAGAACTAAGGGCAATAATGTTGGCATTGCTCAGTTTCCAAGAGTCAGTGACAGGTTGCCATATATTAATTCGAACAGACAACATGATTGCGAAGGCGCACGTCAGCAGACAGGGGGGCTAGTCCCATCTAGTGTTGATCAAAGCAGAACACCTTGCAGGGACAGCGAATCTGACAGCAGGTTGGCTGAGTCGCCAAAGCATCAACAAGGCAGAGTGGCAATTAAATCCAGCGGTGTTCCAGGAGATTGTGAGTCTGTTCGGGCAGCCAGTTCTAGACCTGTTCACCACAAGATCCAATGCCCAGGTAGAACGGTTCTTCTCCCAGGCGGGAGAAGAAGGGGACGAAGCAGTGGACATCTTTCAGACCCCATGGCCACGAGGGCTACTCCTTGCGTTCCCCCCCTTTGCAGTAATCCAGCTAAACTTGAAAAGGATCAGAGAACAGGGGGTGAGAGTTCTGTTAGTGGCTCTTTGGTGGTCACGCCGACCTTGGTTCCTGAGCATCCTAGACATGGCAGAGCGGTGGGGTTGGCCACTACGAGCAGATCCAGATCTGCTGATGCAGGGACCCTTGAGACACCCTCAACCAGGCCTCTTCAAATGGACCGTTTGGGTGCTGAGTGGCAAGCGCTCACATTCTGTGATTATTCCAACAGGGTCCTAACTACACTTCTTGCTTCCAGGAGACCTTCCACCAATAGGATTTATGGGGCTACCTGGAGAAAGTTCTCTTTTTGGTGTAAAGATAGGGGTTTGTTACCTACAGCTATCAAAGTTAAGAATGTGTTGGAGTTTTTACAAGATGGCCTGGATTTGGGTCTGAGTACTAGTACGTTGAAATGGCAGCTGGCTGCTATTGATAGTGTTCTGGGGGCTAGTGGTAAAAGGAAGGTTACCACACATATACCCCATGTTAACTGTTTTTTTTGCGGGGGTGTGTGTCTCTCTATTAAATCCCCCCACTGTTCATCGTTTTCCGACCTGGGATTTGCATAGGGTTTTGGTTGCTTTCACGGGCAAGCCTTTTGAGCCTTTAATTTCCTCAGCTAGACGGGTATCTGAGCTGGCGGCGCTGTCTGTTAATCCCAGGCTTTCTGTTTTTCATAGGGACAAGGTAGTTCTTAGGAATGACCCGGCCTGGGGGAGGAGCCAGGGACTCGAACATGGCAGTCACTTTTTATGAGTGGCTGGGGCTTGTGTTCTTTCCTGAATCTCTGTAAGAGGTTTGGGCCCAACTCCAGTAGTAGTACTGGGTTGGGGGGGGAGCATTAACATCTAGCCTCTGGATAGTGGCAAATCCGGAGGTGAACGATGTTTGCTTGTGACCGGGGAGCAGAAGAGACTCTGTCTTCTGGCAGACTGTGTGGACAGTCTCTGACTTGGAGAGTGGATAATACCTAGAGAGAGAGAATGATGGATTACAGCTTCTGGAAGGTCTTCTGAGGTCCCCCTAAGGAAGACAACTGTGTGGGAAGAGATGGTGAGCAGGCGTAAATGAATTTTATGAGGATAACACCTTGGCGCGAACTGCACTGGAGAGTTGGCAGCAGGCCAGAGAAGTCAGTGGAATTAAATCTGCGTAGCTTTCAACACAAGATGTCCACTGAAGTGCATTGCTGTTGTTCTTTATCTGTTTCTTGTTTCATTTTCTTACTCAATTTTCTTGTTAACGAGGAGTGGAAGCTGGATTATGGAATGAACATGATGGTTTATATTTTTGAAAGTTTGAAGGTCTTTATGAGTCCCAGTGAAGACAAACATCTGAGAAAGCTGGCAAGGAGAAAGATTTATGAAGGTAACAACAAGGCGTTAATTGCACACAGAATCTGGCAGTATCACTGAAATGCTTTCTCTGTTTTGCCTTTCTTATCACCTATTTTTTCATGAAGTGAGAGAAGTCTGGATATATTTATTTCGTTCTGTATCTAAAGATGAAAGAGCTTGAATTTTTTTTGCTGCGTAACTGACTTAAAATGGCGTCAGGCTGTCGCCTGAGAGAAGGATCACTGAGATCACTGAGAGAAGATCAAAGATTTATAATTGGAATTTAGAATAAATGAACAAATGAACTTAGAACAAATGAAGAATTTACATCGATTTAGAGTGAAGGAGTTTTGGATGGAAGGACTGGGGTGAACTTTAATAAATTAGAAGAAGAAGTGGACAGCTTATTAAAGAAAGTTTGACTCCCTCCCATTTTAGGATGAAATGTGTGCTTTGCGTCTGAAGAAGACTGGAAAGGAATGGACGGTATGAAGAAGGAACATTATTTCAATTCACAGGTTTTAGTGGGAGAAACCTGTGAGTTGATGATCCTTTTGCGGCAGAAGGATCATAGTCTAACTAGATATTTGTTATTTGTTTAGAGTGGTACCAGTCTGACTTTTTGGAATAAAAAAGTAGAGAAATTTGGAAAATGGGGAAATTGGGCTCTAAATTTTGCTTTAAAATATAAATTGAGGCTAATAAGGGAAATAATAAGACGTGGATTCAGAGATGCTCCTTATATTTTTTTTTGTTATATTTGGTATTATAATTGAGTCTTGAGTTTAGAAATATATAAGATTTTAATGTAAAGTGTTATTTTTTTGATTCTTCTCTTTTCATTTACTTTTGAGTATGTGATAATTCAAGCTTATATTTAAAGATATCATTTTAGAAAGATTAAAAAAAATTAATTAAGACTTAATGGAAGATTTAAGATAGTTACAAAGTGTTTTTTTTTTGCTTTCTCCTTTGCTGTATGTGGTAAAAAGATAGCTAATATTGAATTTCTGATCTTAGAAAAGCAATAAGATTGCAAGCTTGTATTTTTTATGTCAAGATTATAATTGCAAAGCGGATTTTTTTTCTTTTCTTTTTAAGTACATGAGAAATCAGGCTTGCATTTAAAGATGTTGCTTTTGAGAATTGGAAGAACTATGAAGGCTTAAGATAGTTTTATGCGTTTTATACAATTTCATAATCTGTCTAAATTTTTATAGGTATGTTTTATTATAGAAATATGGTTTGAGACAAGTAAACAGAGTACTCTCATTTATTTTGGGTAGAGATTGAAATTTAAAATTTAATTGGAAATGTTAGAATATACAAGATAGAGTTATGAAGGACTTTTTTAAAAAAAAATTTACTTCTCAACTTCTTCTTTCCCTTTTCTTTTTTGGTTTTTGATTAAATCAGCTTTTTTGAAATTTTTAATAATTAGAATTAATGATGAAAGATAGAAACTTTTTCATGTGATTGTCTATAACCTTTCAGATGGAAATTGTTATAGCTGTGATTTTATTTGTTATGCTAAGTAACTCTCAGAACTCTCCAAATTTCCTAATGTCTGATCCTTTGTTTCCCTATTCCTTTTGTCTTAACTGTCCTTACCTATGTCTTTATAATTAAAAAGCAATAAAATTATCTTATAAAAAAAAAAAAAAAAAAGGAATGACCCGGCCTTTCTCCTTAAAGTTAACTCTGTCTTTCATAGGGCATAGGAAGTAGTTCTCTGGGAGGAGGAATAGGGGGTCCCTTCGAGACCTCTGGGTATGCCCCTCCCAATCAGGAGGCAGGGCCGGCAAAACAGTTTGAGGCATCTCCCTGCAGGGGGCATTCCATCCCAGTCCGGCTCTGCCTCCCTAAGAGACAGGACGGTTTTTGTTGCTGGCTCCACAGAGCCAGCAGTTTTTCTGAGGCAATTTCAAAAGTTTTTTCTCCTTTCTTCTCTTCTCTTTCGCCGCGGTGGCGGCAGGGGAGAGAGTGGCGCGCGCGGACCCAGCTGCAAGCGCGCGTCGCTTTTTGGCTCCCGTGCGGCCTAGTCCCGGGGCCTTTTTCCTCCCCTGCAATGCGCAATCGCACCCCCTAGGGAGGGTAGCGACATGTCTCCTCAGGAGCGCAACTGCCAACATCAGTGGGAGGCCCTCGCAAGTGGAGAGGGCTCTCCAGCGGTCTGGCACTTCAGAGGCCTGGTTTCCCGCCTTTTTTCCTCACAACGTCATCGCAGTTTCAGGTAATGGCGGAGGGCCAGGAGGGGGGTGGGTCTTCCCCCAGTCATATGCAGGGCGAGGGGGAGCCCTTCCCTAGCCAGAATTCAGCCCCATTTACCCAGGACAAGTTCATCCAAATGTTCAGGGTGGCTATATGGAGGCGGCAGGCTTTAAGGGGCCCAAGGGGGTCCAGGAGGATAAGCCTAGTAAGGTGGGGGGTGCTGAGCCAAGACCACAGAAGGCCAAGGGCAAGCGTTCTCCCAGCCCACCTACCCTCACTCCCTCCTCCCAGTCAGAGGAGGCAGTAAGGCACTCTGCCAAAAGGGCCAAGCGGCGTCCATTTCGTAAAGGCCCCAAGTTAAGCAAGAAGTCTCTCAAATGCAAGTGCAGGGAGCTTTTCTCCTCATCAGACTCTGGCCTGTCTTTGTCCACCTCAGACCCATCTGACAAGGAGGATGGAGAATTGTCTATTGATTCTGACCAGGAGGAGCGGGAACAGAAAGTTGCTCGTCTTTTCCTGCCTGATCTATTTTCTCACATGGTCTACAGCCAAGGCCCACAATTTGCAAATGCCCAAAGACCAGAGTTCTAATCCTTCCACCAGCAAACTGTTTCCGAGGGGCCTGTCCAAGCCTCTAGCAACCCCTTTCCCAGAGGAATTCCAGGAGGCTTTAGAGGCAGAGTGGAAGACACCTGTTTCCACCAAACATTCTTCACGCATAATTAACAAGCTTTACTCCCTGCCTGAGAAAATCATGCCACTCCCTCAGGTTCCGTCAGCTGATTCCCCAGTGGCAGCTCTTTCCTCTTCGGCTGTCATTCCTTTAGAGGGAGAGGGGGGGACCCAAGGACCCATGTGACAAGCGGGTTGAGGCAGCTTTGAAGGACTTTCAATTTGCTGCAGGGGCCTTTCGTTCATCCGCAGCCGACTCTTTCATGGCACAGGCAGCCTATCTCTGGCTTGAGGACTTGGATAAGACACCTAAGCTACCCAGCCACGTAAGGAGCTCCTTACGTAAGATTTCTCTCACCATGGTTTTTTCTACTGATGCATCCTTCGACGGCTTACAACTATATGCAAGGGCCATGGCTACCAATGTTGTGGCACACAGGAACGTTTGGCTGCGACACTGGGACATGGATGCCGGCTCACAGATGCACCTGGTATCTGTTCCATTTCTGGGCTCCAAGCTCTTTGGGCAGGCGCTGGATCCTGTACTGATTGAGAACAAGGACAAGCGGAAGGTTCTGCCTTCCTCCAAGAAGTAGGCTCCTCAGTTCAAGATCCAGTCCTTTTAGGCCTACAAGGAAGACAAGTGGCCTAGGGAACGAGACAAGCCCAGAGCAAGGTGGCCCAAGCCACGTTTCCAATCCAAGGGATGACAGTCCGGATCCGCTTCCAGTACCTCCAAGCCTTCCAAGGACAACAGGTCTACTTGATGCCAGGCCCAGCGGGTTGTCACTAAATATAGGAGGTCATTTGTCCTCTTTTCCTCCTCCCTGGCAAGAGATCTCCTCCGATGCCTGGATCTTAGAGACGGTCGCCAGGGATATGCCCTGGAATTGGCACGCAAACCCTGCAACAGGTTTTGGAAGGTGCCGGTGTCCAGGGATCCCCAGAAACATCTGTTAAAGTGTCAAGCCATTCAGCACCTCCTCGACTTCAGGGCGATGGAGCCAGTTCCCAGGGGCCAGAGGGGGACGGGGGTCTATTCCGTTCTTTTTCCTGGTTCCAAAGAAGAACAGGGACTAGAGAGCCATCTTAGATTTGAAGTGGCTCAATCACCTGATGAAGAGACAGAAGTTCAGAATGGAGTCTTGGAGATCCATCTGAGCAGCACTGGGGGAGCTCCTTGACCCCATCTCGCAGTATAGAGCTTCTGGGTTGCAGATCAACACCCAGTCTTTCAGGCAGCCATTTTGCCGGATCACAGAACATCTCTCTCCACTGCCCTCCGAAAGACTATTGCGGCTCGCAGCCGGGATTTGATGAACCTGGCATCTCTTCTCGGCATGCTAGTGTCCTGTCAGGATCTAGTAGATTGGGACCGGCTCCACATGCGACCACTGCAGCGGATGCTGTTGCCCTTTCAGGGCCTCATCGAAAAACGTCACCGACAGTTGGAGATTCCCAGGAAATTGAAGAAGGATTTGGCCTGGTGGCTGGCAGAGGATCGTTGGGCAGCTGGGCTCAGCCTGCATCTACCCCATCGTCTGGTTCTCATCACCAATGCCAGTCTGACTGGATGGGGAGCACAAATGGAAGGGGCTCTGACACAGGGCATGTGGTCAGCGGCGGAATCTCTGCTAAGCATCAACCTGTTGGAGCTCCAGGCAGTCCTCCTAGTCTTGTTGGAATTCCAACATCTGACCCAGGGAGCTCACCTGTTGATACGCACGGACAATGTCTCAACCAAGGCATACATCAGCAGGCAAGGGGGCACAAGATCAAACCTGTTACATCTGGAAGCCGTAGCCCTCCTTCAATGGGCGGAGAGCAATCTAGCGGCCATCAGAGCAGAGCACCTGACAGGCACACAGAGCATCTCTGCAGACTGGCTGAGCAGAAGGAAGCTGCAGGAGTTTGGCAGCTTCACCCAGACATATTCCAGTTGGCGGTATAAAGGTTTGGGATGCTGATTCTGGACCTCTTCGCATCTCACGAGAACAACCAGCTGGAAAGGTTTTTCACGAGGTTCCCCGATCCTCAGGCAGAAGCAGTGGACGCTTTGGTTGCTCCTTGGCCGCAGGGGCTCCTTTATGCTTTTCCACCCATCCCTCTCATTCCTCTTTTCCTGCACAAGCTCCGGTCCCTGGGGGCCCCAGATCATCCTGATAGCGCTAAGGTGGCCAAGGAGACCATGGTTCCCGGACCTAGTCAGGTTGTCGGTCAGGGAACCCTGGACTCTGCCGGTTCAAGCGGATCTGCTCAGGCAGGGGCCCCTGATTCACCTGAGACCTCAGTTTCTCCATCTAACTGCCTGGAGGTTGAGCGGGGGCCCCTAGGTAAACAGGGATACTGGAGGGGGTTTTGAGGACCCTGTTAGCATCAAGACGGGTTTCCACCAGAAGTGTGTACAATCTGACATGGAGAAAATTCTCTTTCTGGTGCAGGTCTAAAAGGTATTCGGAATTGAAACCCAGGATCAAACAAATCCTGGAGTTTCTGCAGGACGGGCTGGACAAGGGGTTGGCCACCAACTCCTTCAAATGCCAGGTAGCCACTTTGAATAGCATCCTGGGAGTGGGCAAGGGTCGAAAGATTTCTTCTCATCCACACGTTAGGAGGTTTTTGAAGGGCATTGTGTTACTCAACCCTCCCACGGTCCATCGTTTCCTGTCCTGGGATCTGAACTTAGTTTTAAACGCCTTGACAGGGACGACTTTTGAGCCCCTGGCTACGATGTCATTAGGGATCCTCACCTTGAAGGTGCTCTTTCGGGTGGCAGTCACCTTGGCCCGGAGGGTGTCAGAGTTGGGTGCCCTATCCATCAACCCTAACCTCTGCGCCTTCCACAGGGACAGGGTGGTCCTGAGGCCAGATCCAGCCTTATGCCACAGGTCCCAGGAAATAGGACCTGCCACGGATCTTCCACAGGTCCCAGGAAATAGTGTTGCCAACTTTCTGTCCAAATCCTACTCATTGGAGGGAGAAAGTGTGGCACACTTTGGATGTCTGCAGAGCGCTCCTTTTTTACATGGAACGCACTAAGGTATTCCGAAAATCAGAGGCTCCTTTTATTAATTTCAGGGGAGCCTCCCTGGGGAAGAAGGCTTAGGTTTTCTGCCTTGTCCCAGTGGATTAGAGAGGCCAATGGGCAGGGTGTTGCCGGACGACATCACGGTGCACTCTGTGAGAGGTGCAGCTGCATCGGCAGCTTTTGATGGGTGCAGCTCCCTGGTGGAGATTTGCAGAGTGGCCACCTGGTCCTCGGTCCACACCTTCACGAGGCATTATAAGGTGGACATTGCAGCGTCAGCCGACGCCAATTTTGGCAGGCTGCTGCTGCAGAAGGTGGTAAGGGTCTAGGCGCCATCTTCGCCTGGTCCCACCCTCTTTCACACTGCTCTGGTAAATCCCAGAGGTCTCGAAGGGACCCCCTATTCCTCCTCCCAGAGAAAAGCGGAATTTCTTACCTGAGAATTCCTGTTCTGGGATGAGGAAAGGGGGTCCATTCACCCACCTCTCACCAGGCTCAGGATGGGGGTGTTACCTACCTGGGTTAGGAAAAGGGTTGATGATCCTCTTGACTTTTTCCTGTTCTAACGTTGTTTTTTCTCAAGTTGGCCCGGTTAGGGGGCCTGTTAACTTTTCTGTTTAGATTTGTTGAGGGTTTTTCCTGCTCTTCAGTACGGACTGGGATGGAATGCCCCCTGCAGGGAGATGCCTCAAACTGTTTTGCCGGCCCTGCCTCCTGATTGGGAGGGGCATACCCAGAGGTCTCGAAGGGACCCCCTTTCCTCATCCCAGAACAGGAATTCTCAGGTAAGAAATTCCGCTTTTTTGCCCTCCTGTACGGAGCCTGTGCACCCTAAGGAACAGACATGGCATATCCTCAATGTCCATAGGGCCCTTCGTTTTTATTTGGACAGGACTCAGGAGTTTAGAAAGACTATGTTCGTCAAGTTTGAGGGACCTAAAATAGGTAATAAAGTTTCCCCTTCTTTGTTGTCTCGATGGTTGAAACTAGCTATTGCTGAGGCTTATACATCTTTGGGCAAGGAGCCGCCTCAAGGGATTACTGCGCATTCCACAAGGGGGGGGCAGTAACATCAGCTGCTTTTGAGGGTAGTGTTTCTATTGTAGATGTTTGTAGGGCTGCAGTGCAGTCTATTTCCAACATATTTATAAAGCACTACAAAATTGAATCATTTGCCTCTGCTGAAGCTTCCTTTGGTAGGAAGTTTTTGCAGACGGTGGTCCCTAAATAATTTTCTTGCCATAGCCAGCCTGCCCTAGTTATCGGATGTGGCTCTGTAACATCCCACGTGGTGAGAGAATGCCTTTTCTAGAGAAAAACAGCGTTCTTACCTGTGAAGGTCCTGTTCTTGGAAAAGGGAGGAGGGCTTTCTGCCTGCTACTTTCCGGCTTATGGCTACAAGGATGATAGGTTACTGTTTTTAGAGGGTTGAGGGTACCTAAACAGGGCTTCCTGAGGTCACTTGTCTTGTTATCCTTGTTTCTATTCACGCTTTGGGAGATTTCTCTCTTCCTCTCAGGTAGTGAATCCTGTTTGAATGATTTGTACAGTCATTTTTTAGTGTCATGTACTTTGTACCTATGTTATTATGTGTGGGAGACTTTCAATTCCAGCTCTTCAGATCCAGACTGGGTTGGGAGCCCCTCCCACACCAGGAGAGGAGTATCCAATCAGGTCCAACTCTGCCTTCCCGGATGGGAGGGGCTTCCCACATGGTGAGAGAATGCCCTCCTCCCTTTTCCAAGAACAGGACCTTCACAGGTAAGAATGTTGTTTTTTACAACTTTGACACAAAACAACCACTAATTCAGTATCCACTAGGTTTTCTAGGAACCTAATCCTAGTGGATAACAAGAATTGACTGTACATTGCTGCGACAGCTTCCACAATACCATCTCATACGAACATAAAAAGAACCCTCTGGATCAGTTCAAAGGCCCATCTAGTCCACCTTCCTGTATCTCACAGTGGTCCACCAGATTCCTCAGGGAACACGCAAAACAACAAGATGCCTGCCTGCATCATGTTGTCAATCCCTTGCACCTGGTATTCAGAGACAACCTACTTCTAAAACCATGGGAAAGTATTTTAGTCACCTGGTGTCTCTTCTGTTCCCCCATTTATGCTGAGATGGTGAGGTCATTGTAGAATTGGTTCTTAAAATGTTTTGCTTGTCAGACATGTGAGGGAAAATGCGCTGCATTGCTACGACAGGTTCTGGAAGAAATACAGTGCTTTCCTTAAAATTAAAAATGAATCCTTAAAGTCCAAGATATGAAGTGCTGCTTTTCATTTATGCGTGTTTGTGATGAGTGAGAGCGGGTGGGTGGGTGGGTGAGTAAGTGTACATATGCTTATATAAGACTTTGCTTTTTGTTTTCTGAATAATGCTTGTTATCTACTGTAAAAATAATCTTGTGTTGATTGTTTCCTTCCACTGCAGTTGTTCATTAGAGTCAAAAGGGCTAATCATTCCTAGTAGATACAAGGAGGGAACTAGCCATCTGCAGATTGCAATCTGCCAACAAGTTTTTCTCTTTTTAAAGTGGATAGCAAACTGGTCGGTTTGCCTTGTATTTGCTACTGAACCAAATTCTTTGTAAAGAGCAGAAAATTTTAGTTTCAAAAAACTTGCTCATGATGTTGATTGGGGTGTCAAACATAAGGCCAGGGGCTGGGTGTGGCCCTTGGAAGCTCTTTATTTGGTCCTTGGGCTCTCCCAGCACCACCATCAGTTGCTGAACTGTGCTGAGGTATCACTGCTGAAAGGGCAGCCAACACAATAATTGGGCATCTTGAAAATATGATTAGTGTTTTTTCTCTTGGAATTTGCACCTAATGCCAACTAATGCCAAGGGCTGGTTGCAAAAAAGGGCTGAATTCTGGTCAAGATCAGATTAATGACATCACTTCTTGCTTAATGATATCACCTCCGGCCCTCAACAGGCATCATTAATATTATTTGACCTGCTGTATGAAATTAGTTCAACATCTCTGATTTAGAATATGGTATTTGCATTTGAGGAACTATTGTGGAAAAAGCAAACCATTTGTGGAAAACCAAACCAAAATCACCCACATGCACACATGCATTTAAATCAGTTAAGACTGTTCAGTCATCATTTCTGAAAGCCTGAAGTTGAATAATGAGCAAGTAATCAGCAATTTTGTTATGGGAAACTGCCCAATCCACATTGGGCACATTATAACATGCAGTTGTGCCAGACTGTAGAGCATTCTATGGTGGAGGGAAAATTGGAAAGTCTGCAGGAGGCAAGTAAAAATATTTAATTAAATAATAGTAAAATATGTTTTACTTTGCGCCCCCCCTCCAAGTAGGCTGCCCAATCATCTATGGGTCTCCTTGGACCAATGCAGCTATATAGCTGGTGCATAGTGGGTGAGATGGAAAATTTGCGGATAATACTCAAAGTGCATACTAAGAACATAAGAAGAGCTCCACTGGATCTGCTGCTTGATCCATCCCCTTCCTCCCCTGAAATGCCCTGTTATTCCCCCTCCCTTCAACAGCCAGGCCCCTGCTTCCAACCTGTCAGGTCCTGTGGAGTCTCCTGGGCCAGCTCCTGCATGTGTCAGTTGCTCACTGTTTATGGCAGAGGCCTGGCAATGTACAACAGTGGCACAGCTTTTGCGCAGTTGTAAAGGATCCCTCACTGCTGGAATGCTATGAGTAGTTCCATCAGCACAAGACCCCAATAGGATTGGGGCCTCAGGCAAGAAATTAAGTAGATGGATGGCCTCTGCAGGTTGCCTTTTTTTTTCTTTTTTTTTGGTGGTGTAAGGAAGATTGAGTGAACATTCCTTTGAGCAAGACTCTCTTGGAAACAGGGGATTAAATAATTGAATACTCTAATTTGATGAAGAGAAATGGCGTTTTGCAGAATTAGTGGGTATTAATAGAATAAATATTGCTTCAAGCAATACAATTAAAACTGTCACACACAAAAAACCCAGCAAGACTTCTTTGCAATGGTAGCTCAAATTTTGCATTGCCTGCAGTTTATAGCTATTGACCCGAGTGCATTAAACTCTGAGGAGCAAATTACTCATGGTATGCAAGTTGCTTAGGTACACCATGTTTAGTGTTTGTATCAAGAAGCAGCAGCCCCTATGGGAGACCTTCCTAAGCAAAGCAGTATGAGGATGAAGTGTTATAAATGTAACCTTGTTGGCATTTTAGTAGTCAGAATCACACATCCATTGCTTTTCCCTTCCACTTGCTTCCAACTGCAGGTTTATCCCTGTTTCTGAGCAGAAAAAATGCTAAAAGGCAAAGGACTGAACACTCTGTTTATGTTCCTCCAAACAAAATTGCATCCTTCTGAGAATGCCGTGGCTTTAATGCATGCATTTTCAAGGAACACATTGTTTGCTCTTCTGATATTTTGACCTTTCTCGTTATAATCTTTCTCGTTAACTAAACCACTTGTTACTGTGCACTTGCCTTTTTTTAAGTGTGAAAAATAGGCACATTAATAAGTGCCCCGAGGATCTGTCTTGGGGCTGGTGCTTTTCAACTTGTTCATAAATGACCTGGAGACAGGGATAGGCAGCAAGGTGGCCAAGTTTGCGAATGATACAAAACTTTTCTGGGTGGTGAAAACCAAAAAGGATTGTGAAGCGTTCCAGAAGGATCTCTCCAAGTTGGGGGAATGGGCAGCAAAATGGCAGATGCGTTTCAACGTAGACAAGTGTAAAGTGATGCATATTGGGACAAAAAAAATTCAAAACTTCACCTATAGGCTAATGGGTTCTGAGCTATCTGTGACAGCTCAGGAGAGAAATTTTGGGGTGCTGGTGGACAACTCGATGAAGGTGTCGACCCAGTGTACGGGAGCAATTAAGAAGGCCAATTCCATGCTTGGGGTAATTAAAAAAGGGGTTGAGAATAAAACAGCCAATATTATTATGCCATTGTACAAATCAGTGGTAAGGCCAAATCAAGAGTATTGCGTACAGTTCTGGTCACCACATTTCAAAAAGGACATAGTGGAGCTAGAAAAGGTACAGAGGAGAGCGACAAAAATGATTATGGGACTGGGGCACCTCCCTTATGAAGAAAGACTGCAGTGTTTGGGGCTCTTCAGTCTGGAAAAAAGGTGTCTGAGAGGGGACATGATTGAGACATAGAAAATTATGCATGGGAGGGATAGAGTCGATAGAGAGATGTTCTTTTCCCTCTCTCACAATACCAGCACCAGGGGACATCAACTGAAATTGAGTGGTGGGAGACTTAAAACAGATAAAAGGAAATACTTCTTTACTCAGCAGGTAATTAAGCTGTGGAACTCCTTGCCACAGGAGGTGGTAATGGCATCTGGCTTAGATGCCTTTAAAAAGGGATTGGACAGATTTCTAGAGTAAAAGTCTATCATGGGCTATAGGCCATGATGGGTTATGCAATTGCCTTACATTAATATTAGGTTACCTCAGAAAGCCAGGTGCAAGGGAGTGGCAACAGGATGCAGGCATCTCGTTGTCTCATGTGCTCCCTGAGGGGCCTCTGGTGAGATACAGGAGGGGCCTGTAGTGAGATACTCCCTGAGGGGCCACTCCCTGGTGGCCACTGTGAGATACAGGAAGCTGGACTAGATGGGCCTTTGGCCTGATCCAGCAGGGTTCTTCTTACATTCTTATGTTCACATGCCTTCAAAATTTTTCTAAAGGTTGTATCAGGGCTTGAACTGATAATTCAGAGATCAAGAATAAAAATGGGAAAGCCCACAAATCAGTAGTGGTTTTTTTTTTTTTTCTGAATTTTGATCATCCCCTTTAAAGCTAGTGGTGCAGACCCTAAGGCACACTGGTTTTGGCTAGGAGGCATTTTGTGTAGTATTACAACTGTTTTTATAAAGGAGTAGAGGAAGCAAGTGGAATAATAAATAGATTACTACTTATTTCTAGCTTTACAACTTTTACCATGTCTAGCAAAAATCTTTATGTGACCTTTCTGTCATAGTTGGTTTCAGAGTGGCCTACACTGAAGAATAAGGAAGGAATAAAAACCTAAGGAAGGAAAAAAAAAACATCCATACAAATGTTTGTGTAAGTCGGGTGGGGGAAGAAAGCCAAGTGAGTTAAAGGACTGCCTTAACTGACTATCCTTTCATAACTCATTCAGTAACAACTCTTAGGCGGCATCATTTGTATGAAGTTGGATCAAAAGCAAATTGGAACAACAGCTTTTGTGACTGAATAAGAATCTGTAAAACTACTTTCTTTTGCAAACTGAATGAGAGCGCAATCCCAAACACCCAGTCGCTAAGGCCCCCAGGCCAGTGCTAGCTGTAGCGCTGGCCTGGGAGTGTGGGCGCTGAGCCACCTTTGGCGGAGGGGCAGTTCTGGGAAGGTGGAACTGGGTGGATGGGCCGGCAGGTGTGCCTGCCAGGGGAGGGGAGGGGGTTGGGGTTGGGATATGGCCATTCAGCTTCCTCAGTTTTGTGCCTGCGATTTCACAGGCGCAGATCCGAAGAACCCATAGGGAAGGGTCCTGGTGCCTCCCACCAGCCTGCTTGCTCCAGTGCAGCTTAGGATTGGGCTGTTAGTTGTTTTTCCTTTTGGTGTGGGTAAAAATACTCATCAAATCACAGAAGAACATCCATATAATGATTCCTATATAGGGGTGTTTGAAATGGCGGTATTTTGGTTTTGCCTATTTCATGATTTGAAAGACAGATTTGAAATACAGAAGGTGATGTTATGTATTTCTCTGGTATCGGAAAGTGGGGCATTCGGTACCACATGGGATGCCCTTCCCTTTCACTGTCAGGAGGCAGGGAAACACATGACATTGCCACTGTATGTGAAGAAACAAGTTGCATTATATGGAGGGTGGGTGAAAACATCAGCAACTGGAAGGTCAGATTACAGAAGCACCCCTTGTTAAAAATGGTTAGGTTCCCGCGATCTGTTTTTAAGTTGTTTTGTTCTTAAGCCCAACATCACAATTATTAGTAGTGAATATGTCAGGTATTTTCAACCTTTTCAGCTCATAGCACACTGAGAATGTGCTAAAATGCTAAAGCACATTATTTTTTTTTTTTTTACAATTGACATGGCACACTGCCCTGCTGGCTGGGGGCTCACATCCTCCAAAGGCCCTTCTAATAAGTGACCCTTCCAAAGTCCTACGGCACACCAATGTCCCATGGCACAGTGGTTGAAATCACTGTAATATGTTGTGAAATATGAAAAACTGTATTTACATTGCAATATTTTCTACTGTCTGGCTTTACTGTGAAAAGGAAGTTAATTGGGCTTACTGAGGATGGCTGGAATAAGATGGTTTGGGAATGGAAGCTAATGCCATCTGTAGACATATTGCCAGAATGTTTGTATCTAGAAGGGTCTTGACTGTTCTTAAGTAGAGAAGCTTGTGTATCTGTGCATTTACCACTTACATGAGCTGCCTATAGTAGTACTGGTCACCCAGAATAAGTTGGAGCCAATAATAATTTTTTCTGACCGGCCTGTAGTTTCCAGGGTCCCCCCTTCTCCTTTTCTTAAAGATTGGCGTGACATTTAATTGGCTATCCTCCAATCCTCTGCACCGTGCCTGTTTGAAGGGACAAGTTGCATACTCTAGTTAAGAGTTCGGCAACTTCATTCTTTAGTTCCTTAATAACTCTTGGGTGTATACCATCTGGGCCTGGTGACTTATTTATATGTAATTTATCAATTTGATCTAAAACATCTTCTCTATTTACCATTATCTGATTTAATTCCTTAGTTAGGAAGGGCTGTTCGGGCTGCAGTATCTGCCCACATTCTTCTGCCGTGAAGACGGACGCAAAGAATTCATTTAATTTCTCTGCAATCTCCAAGTCCCCTTTTATCTCCTCTTTCCCTCCCTCACCATCCAGCGGGCCAACTGCCTCTCTGGCAGGTTTCCTGCTTCTAACATATTTGAAGAAGCTTTTATTATTCCCCTTTATGTTGCTAGCCATGCGTTCCTCAAACCCTTTCTTGGCCTCCCGTATCACCTTCTTACTTGTCTTTTGCCAGAGCTTATGTTGTTTTTTATTCTCCTCACTGGGGCAAGACTTCCATTTATGGAAAGAAGCTTCTTTGCTCTTTACAGCTTCTCTAACTTTGTTCGTCAGCCATGCAGGCACCCTCCTGGATCTTGTCGAGCCCTTCTTTCTTTGTAGTATACACTTCCGCTGGGCCTCTACTACTGTTATTTTAAACAGCCTCCACGCAGCCTGGAGAGACAGGACTCTTTTTACCTTCCCTTTCAACTTCTTTCTAATTAGCTTCCTCATCTAGTGAGAAAATTTAAGGTTAAATGTGGAGGAGAAAGGTAATATGAGAAATTGGTAAGGAAAATGTAGACACATATGAGTTGAACCTAGCATTTTTTAATTTTTGTGTGTGATAATTCTAGCATGGAGAAGAATTGAGACCATTTGGTCTTGCTACAGTCTGGTGGTCACACACCTCTGCCCAGCATGACTTTCCTTCAGTCGTCTTTGATTTTCAAGGACAAAAGGCCATTAGCAGGACCAAAGTGATCACATGGACCAGCTGTAGCAGCAGTATGCTAGTGTCACACTGAGTACCTTGTTCATAATCCACTTGTCACTAATAATTAACTCTGTAATCTTTTTCTATATAAATATTAAGAAACAAGCTTCCGGCCAGAATTTGATAACACATAATATAACCTGTTGGGATATTTTCCTTCATTTTAAAAATTGGCTGTTAATTAAAACAGCTTACAAATTTTATGAGCTTTATATTTATCTTTTGCTCAAGACTTATTGATGATTTTGTTTATGGTAATGCACTTTAATAAAAATCTGGGAGAAGTACCCGTTGTAAAAAATTTTGGGGATCCTAATTAATAATGGCCCATTCTACCACAAGATCCCTAGCTAAAGGCAGCGGTGTCACGCAGCCGGAATGCTGGGCAGGAGAAACGGGTGAGCGGCAGCCTGCCCGTTGCGTTCTGGTCCGTTTCGCCGTCTTCCCCGCCCCGGGGGCGGGGAAGACGGCAAAACGGACCGGAACGCAATGGGCGGGCTGCCACTCACCCGTTTCTCCCGCCCAGCGTTCCGGCTGCGTGACACTGCTGGCTAAAGGTCCCTGTGGACACTTGGAAAGCTCAAGAGCTGTGCAGCCATGAAAACAATTGTACCATGAAGGGTAACACCTGAAGAAATAGAGGTTTCTATGGGTGTGTCTCATAGAATAACACTTGTAATAAAAAGAAACTATCTGAAAAAAAATGGGGTTTATGGTCAGCCTTCCTGTATAAATCTTGAATCTACAAATCTGAGAAAGGCAGTATATAAATACAGGTCCTGCCTCTGTATCCATGGTTTTAACTAACTGTGGATTCAGAATGCACGGTGGAGGCTGGACCTGGACCTTCTGGACGGGGCTGGTGCTGTGCTCCTGTCGTGTCCAGAGGGTTTCTGAGGAGATCAAGCATGGCTTTCCCGGACCACAGAATGCCTTCTAAAGGCATAAAAACGTCGCTTCCGGGTTCCAACAACCTGGCGCTTATGCAAAGTGCCTCTGCCACATTTTGGCAGAGCCCTTGTTAAATTGGAGGAAAGCTGCTTCAGATGACCTTTTCGCTGATATCTACGAATAGCTCTCAGTACCTTAAAAGGCAACATCCCTTTTCCATCTTATCAGTGACAGGTGCTAAAATAAGGTATTATGCTATTAATTAATTGTTAATCCTGTGCAACGCAAACTTATCTTTAGAAGAAAGCAGTAACTAGTGCCAGGACTCACTGCCTAAGCAGGATTCTGGGGACACAATTGCGGGCATGTGTTGGGAGCTGTGGTTTCCACCGCAAGCCATATGCACTGGGCCAGACACTCCTTAATACAGTTTCAAACCTAGGAGGAAACTGGCCTGCTGCAGGAGCTCTTGGGCTTATGGATCCACTGACCATGAAGGAGTGTCTAGGAGCTCAGGGACACAGCTGTGGGACTGCAGCTCCTGCAGAAGTACGTTTTGGTACACTTTCTGTTCTGGTGTGAGCCTAAATATGTTGATGCTAATTTTCTGCAGTGATTGGCAATATTTAAAAGATTTTAGAGAGATCTGTATTTGGTTTTACATAATGCTGTATATCTGCTCATGCTGTGCAGGTGGGTAGACCTGGGAAGACATCAGAAAGCTTGGTAGACGAGGTTTCAAAGATCTTTCCTGTTGCCACTGCCCCATCCCTATCACCATGTTACCCCCACTCTGTTTATCCCTCCACCTGTGGAAAGGAGCTGAAAATAAACTTTTTATCCTTGTTGACATTCCTATTGAAGGCATAGGATCAGATCACTTCTAAATAACTTGGCAAGGCACTTTTTCAAGTGGTGTATGTCTTATGTTTCTCAGGGGGAGAGTAATTGTTCCTCTTCACCCTCATCACAGTGTCTTTTCTAGTGGCTGTTGCTGGGGGTGAGCTGCATTTTTTTTTTTAGGTTGTGAGTGCTTTTGGGACAGAGGGCCATTTAACTTTGTTTTTTTTTGCCTGTAAAACGCTTTGTGAACTTCTTGTTGGAAAGTGGTATATAAATACTATTGATCAATTGAATGGCCTTTAGGATAACTTCATCTTCCAGAAAGTGGAAAAAGAAATGAGGGGAGGGGCCACAGATGAAACTGATTTCTGAAGGAGGTAGTGGATTATCCCCAACTGGAGATCTTCAAGCAATGTCTCAACCTGCTAGAGAGGCTCTAGGAGGATTTCCTGCTACAGGCAGAGGTTTGGACTAGATGACCTTGTAGGTTACTTCCAATTTTATGATTCTATTGGACCACTTCTCTGGCACCAGCTACCCATTTGATACCGGGCCCAATTCAAATTGCTCGTATTGACCTTTTAAAGCTCTCCATGGATTGGAACAACATTATCTGAGGGACCTTTCCCCGCCTATTACAGCCCTTCTTAAGGCATCTGAGGGGCTGTCCAGCAAGAGCCACCTATGTGTCAGGATTTCTATGGATACTATCAGTGTTTCTGGAAGGGTTGTATCACTATTATTGAGAGGGTAATATTGCTATGTCTTTGAATGAGATGGACATGGTGTGTGGTATCCATCTGAATAAGGTTGGACCAGTGATGTCATGCAGGGGGTATGCGAGTACAGGTTTTTTAGGATTACGGTTGGCCCCGCCCACTCGCCCGCCTACTCGTTAACTCCGCCCCCTGCAACGTTTGAATTTCCTGCATGTTTGAGTTGCCTGCATGTTCTCAGAGCCAGGCAGGCAGGCAGGTGGCGAGTGGAGCCTTGCCTTGCCACTGAAAAATGAGCTGCTCTGGGGTTTTGGAACTGTTGGGTCACTTTAACATGATGCCAGGCCTCCTTAACGTGTTCTGGGGGTGCTGTGGAATACTGTTGCAACTGTTGGGTCAGTTTAAAATTGTCTGAGGCCTCAAAAAGGGCTTTTTTCATGTCCCTTCCTGCCACGACCTCACTTCCGGCTTATGACGTCACTTCCGGTGGGCGGGTCCCGACACGTGCCAATCAAAAGTGAGTACTTGTTGTTAAATCATTTAGATGACACCACTGGGTTGGACCATAAGGGGTTTCTCAACTAACAGGTTCATGATCAGTTAAGTCACAACTTGTTCTTCATTTCAGAATCCTGCAAACATTGTTTCTTTTGGTATAGTACTAGGTCCATATATTTTTTTCTTCTGTGGGTGAGAAAGCAGCTTAGGTGTAAAATGGTTGACGGGGAAAGGATTAGTGCTCCAGTCAGATTCAGAGTGTCTCACTGCTCGTTAAAGTAAAAATAGCCATGGGGAAACACTTGGCACGTCTCCCACTTCATATCTTGGTTGGTTCCGATTATTGATCAAAAGCAGAACATACCCAAGTGATTCATTTCCACCGCGTTTTCATACTAAGGTTTTCAAAAATATGTTTATGGTCCTCAATATCTCTTCAAGGGACATAAAAAAAATCACCCACCACATATGTATTGTACCCACTGTACCACATGTTATGTTCTTATGTTAATATCTCTAACATGTCTCATCCAGGGTACTGCTAGCTGTTAAATTCTTTTCAATGTGAAACAAGATTTGGAATATGCTTTAAGAATTGATGCACATTGATATCTGGGGTGCAATCTTGTTTCCTTTTTTTGGTACCTAAACAGCAGTGCAAATTGTCTCATTTGTAATTGCATGATGTTTAAATAAAAATAAAGTTTAAATATAATTCATATTGCTATAATGATGAGATTCAGATTAATAAAATATACATGCGATTAAGTTTTAATTTGATTCTAAGAAAGCTATTCAAAAATATGGCATCAATCACAAGCATTAGGGCACTTAAGAAAGTCAGAGTGAATATTTTTAATTGAATACTGTGATAAAGTATTCAGTATAGATCTAAATATAGTATATGACTCAGCTAAGTACATGTCTTTAGCAATATGTTAACAAAGGCAAGCTGTGTTGATCAGAAGAGTATTCAGATGCTGTGGATGAGTGTCAGCAAGTTATGACAGGACCACAAAGTGCATTAGGTCTATGATTTCCCCCCCTCCCCAAGTAGAAGATACTGTTGCAGCCCTTACTGATCTAATGCTACTTCAGATAAATTATGATATAACTAGAAACCTCTGGCACAGAAAAGATGCATTGGAAGGTCCTGAAAAGGCAGAGATCTTTGGCTTCCATATTATAGTTCAAACATGGCAAAAAAAGTCTCCTAAACATGTTACATAATTGATCATCTTTTCCAGGTATAGTCTATTAAAAATATAGTTGGGGTATTTCTTCCAATATGTATTGAGCAGGTTATTCCTTCAAATGGATTTATAGGAACCAAATGGTCCTGTGTATGCCCCACAGTATTTAGAATGGTGAGTTCGTGGGTAATTTCACTCTTTGCATAGCATCAAACCTAAGATTGCTATTGATGATGCAATCTTGTGCCTGACTTGCTCTGGCAGAGCCCATGCTCTGCCAGTGCATGCTGTTGCAAATATGCTGTACCTGATCCACTGCCAATATGGACAAACATCCCCTTATCTGGACCTCCTGTCTGCTAAATTCCACGGATGCAGCAGGAGTACTGTTGGCGCCACTGCATTAGTACCAGGGAACAAAGCAGGATTGGGCTTCCCCTATGCATTTAGCAGGGAAATATAGCAAATTATGGTTTCATGAATGATGCATCTGAGGCACAAACCAAATGTGCAAAAACCTATGTGGAAATAGACATTTCCCATGGAATAAGCACAGGTTTATTCCATGTAAGTCCATGTATGTTTCTTTATCCATAAGGTTGTGTGTTATAGAATATACAAATACCTCTTTCCTACTTTTTACCTCTTAGTCCATGAGTTTGGAGTCATGGACGGTGATTTTTGAACATATGGTTGCAAAACTTATCTTATTGTCAATAATTTATATATATGGTGTCATTCTAGACCAGAGGTGTCAAACAAGACTCGTGTGCCAGATATGGTCCAAAGAAGTTCTTTATCTGACCCACTTGATTGGGCTCTTTTCAGTAGTTCCGCTTCTGTTGAGGCTGTAGGAGGATGGAAGGAGGCCTCAAAAGGCAAGGAATGCTATTATATGGGGAAAGGGAGATGTTGCTGGGGTGCTGGGAGAGCCCAATTATCACACTGGCCACCAGTTCAGCAGTGCTGCTTCTGCTGAGGCATCACTTTTCACACAGCACTGAGTAAGGTAGTGGAGGTTTGGGAGTTCTGAAAAAGGGGCAGAAGCAGTGATTATAGGTGAGATTAATATGGAAGAGAAGGGAAGCTCAGACAGTTTAGACCATGGCAAATCAAGGGGTGCATCTGGAACAGCTCACTGTGCCTTGAACCAAAGGCTGCAGGCAATGGAAGATATTTTGGCCAAATTGTGAATGCCCTAAATGAGTGGTCTTCAACCTTTTTTTTCCCATCCATGACCCGACTGTCATAAGGGACCCCACTGTCAATCCTGCTCTCCCCCAGAACCCTATCTGCCCAACTGCACCACCACCACACACTCCCCACTCCCAGCACTGTTCACTATAACTAAATATTCTTATTAGAGAGGACAGAATAAATTAACCTGAAGCCTGGCACTAGTGAAAGCAATTTTAGCACAATTACTAAGAACCTGAGCGGGACTAGGACCCAATCTCCTGGTACCTGAAGGGGTTCATCAGATGCCTCCCCATTTACCTGGTGATACTCTAGTGGTCTTCAACCTTTTCCATTTCTGTAAGTTGCTGTGACCCGCAATTGAAGCTTTGCAACCCCTTTGGGATCCCAGTCCCAAAGCTGAATAACACTGCCCTAAACCCATTTGTGGTGAGGGGTATCATCTCCCATAAGAATATTTGATATTTGTTGGGGAAATAGCACTGGATCAGTTCTGTGATCTTAGGGGTCAGTCAAGGAAACCTGGGGGAAGGGTGGGGGAAGGAAGCCTGAAACTTATTTAGGGCCTCCCAATAAAACAGTACAAAAAGTTTTAATAGTGCCTTGGGGCTTGTATTTCCAGCATGCAAAGAAAATCACAACATCTTGTGTGGCAAGGCAGCCATCCTAGCAGGACATACGCTATATCCTTTGGGGGAGTTTCAGGCCCTGGACTGCCTCCTTGGGGTAAGGAACACTTTAGCTGGCACTCACTTATGTGGACCTAGGTTGGGGGATCAGCAGTGGCCACAAGACAGGAAAAAATCAGTTTACATTCCAATCCCAAAGAAGGGCAATGCCAGAGATTGTTCAAACTACCGCACTATTGCACTCATTTCACATGCTAGCAAGGTGATGCTCAAAATCCTACAAGCTAGGCTTCATTAGTATGTGAATCGAGAACTACCAGAAGTACAAGCTGGTTTCCGAAGAGGCAGAGGAATAAGAGATCAAATTGCCAACATTCGCTGGATCATGGAGAAAGCAAGAGAATTCCAGAAAAACATCTACTTCTGCTTCTTTGACTATGCTAAAGCCTTTGATTGTGTGGATCACAACAAACTGTGGCAAGTTCTTGAAGAGATGGGAGTGCCAGACCACCTTATCTGTCTTTTGAGAAACCTGTATGCGGGTCAGGAAGCAACAGTTAGAACTCGACATGGAACAACCGATTGGTTTAAAATTGGAAAAGGAGTATGACAAGGCTGTGTACTGTCACCCTGCTTATTTAACTTCTATGCAGAGTACATCATGAGGAAGGCAGGGCTGGATGACTCACAAGCTGGAATCAAGATTGCTGGGAGAAACATCAACAGCCTCAGGTATGCAGATGATACCACTCTAATGGCAGAAAGTGAGGAAGACCTAAAGAACCTTCTGATGAGGGTGAAAGAGGAAAGTGCCAAAGTTGGCTTGAAGCTCAACATTACAAAAACTAAGATCATGGCAACTACTCCCATCCCTTCGTGGCAAATAGAAGGGGAAGAAATAGAAGTAGTGACAGAGTTTATTTTCCTGGGCTCCAAGATCACCACAGATGGTGACTGTAGCCATGAAATTAAAAGACGTTTACTTCTTGGGAAGAAAGCTATGGTGAACCTAGACAACTTAATAAAAAGCCGAGACATCACCCTGCTAACAAAGGTTTGCATAGTCAAAGCGATGGTTTTCCCAGTAGCAATGTATGGCTGTGAGAGCTGGACCATAAGAAAGGCAGAGCGCCGAAGAATAGATGCTTTTGAATTATGGTGTTGGAGAAGACTCTTGCTAGTTCCCTGGACTATAAGGAGATCCAATCGGTCAATCCTACAGGAAGTCAAGCCTGATTGCTCCCTGGAAGGACAAATCCTGAAGCTGAAGCTCAAATCCTTTGGCTACCTCATGAGAAGAGAGGACTCTTTAGAAAAGACCCTCATGCTGGGAAAGATCCAAGGCAAAAGGAGAAGGGGGTGGCAGAGGATGAGATGGTTAGATAGTGTAACCGAAGCGATGAACATGAAATTGGGTGAACTCCGGAAGCTAGTGGAGGACAGGGAGGCCTGGCGTGCTGTGGTCCATGGGGCTTAGCAACTGAACAACAACAACAGGTTGGGGGGGATCGAGAAATATTGGCAGTGCTGCTGTTGCCAATACTGCCTTCTTTCCTGCCTCAATCCATCCTTCCTAGCCCCATATCTGCCCCATTTCCGTTTCCTACCTTCCATCCCCTGTGCTGTCTTGCCAGCATCAGTTGCATCTTCTGGCAGCTGGTGCATGGATCAGGCCACTTGCCCTTTGCAGTGGCCAGGCCACACTGAATATTGTGTCTTGTGACAGTCATAAAGGTGACAAGACTATTCAATTGAGGTGCCTAGAGCACCTCAGTCAAATCAGTAGGAAGAGAGGTGGGGCAGATAGCCCTAATTTGACTTAACAGTTTATGATTTGGAAACATACACTAGTGTATGAAGTGGTGCAAATGAACTTGGCTACTTTCAGCAAGGTTGCAGGGAATCTGCTCAGTGACCACTCTTGGAGCCTTTCACATGTGGCATACCTTTCATCCCCAGGAGTATTCTGCTAATTTACATGGCTTTCAAACAGAAAGTAACTGATGCTTACATTTTGAGGATAATGTTTCAAATTTCTTTTTGTTAAACAGAGGAAAGTGCTGAAAGAAATGAGAAAGTTTGAAACCACTTACACAAAATTTGAAGAAATAAATCCCTGAAAACAATTTCTTTTTCAGCTGGAATATTATAATTAATTATAATATTAAATATATTAAATTATATTAAATACAGGCATGCCCTGGTATCCACTGATTCAGTTTCCACGGTTTCAGTTATCCCTGAATACCATGGATACTGGGACGCCTATTAAAAAGAAAGTGAAGCATTAAAAATGTCTCCTACTGTATGTATGACATATTCTTGTCTATCTGTGCAAACCAATCCACACTCCTCAGTTTGGATGTTCATTTTTCTTGAGCATTAGCTTGTTTTTTCTTGTGGTTCTTAAATACTGTGCACAGAGAATGACATGTAGTATAAATACATCACCCATAGATGCTGCAGTGGGTCATGGGTTGGATTCTTGATGCCCTAACTATTTTTTGTTTATTGAACCTTGGTTTTGTTTTTTTTTTTAAACTAATCTTCCATCACCTTTGCAGGAGACTCTGAAGTGTTACTACTCCACAGTCTTTATTATGTTGCCTTAAGGAGAATTGAAAACTCTGGCTTCAGCTGTAATATTAATTTGTTCACCTCTGAATAAACAATGTTAAATGTTCTGGTGTTTTGAGCTTTTCTTCTCATTGTTGCTGAATTTAGAAGCAGCCAACAATCTACCTGGTAGTTCATCATAGTAAATTACTAAAGAGGTATAAAGATTAAAGACTAGAGTTTGGAGGAGAAGATATTTTATTCTAGTGCTTCTCAACCCTTTAAGACCAGGACCCACTTTTTAGAACAGCACTTTTGTCAGAACCCACCAGAAGTGATGTCAATTCCGGCCATGACATCATTAAGTGCTATTGTGACAATCAAATGACACAACTGGAATGCAAATTGGCATTCTTGGGACTGTAGCAATTGCACAACCATGAAACATCCCTTACAGAAAGCAAGACTATATATATATAAAAACGGACATGGGTGTGTGTGTGTGTGTGTGTGTGTATGTGGGTGTGTATGTATGTTATGCATAGGCTCCTCAGCGCCTGGCCCGATCCACACGAAACCTGGCAGGAATACACCTTGCGGCCTGGCGAAGAACACTGCGGGGGTCAGACCCCCCTACAGCCCCCGGGCGGGGGGAGGGACAGCGAGGGGATTGTATTGGAGTGAAATTGTGCTGCCACCCTGTGGTCACAAAGGATTCTGCAGGTCATGAGCTTGGATTGCACTCACTGAGCTGATACACAGGAAGAGTACTCAAAAACGAAAGTGAAACGTCGTCCCACTGCCTCACTTGCCCAGGCTGGAAAGAGCATGATCCAGAGAGTTCCAGCACCCAGTCGGATCGTAGCTGGACCTATTTCCAGAGAGCTCACTGGCCACCTCTTCCTGTTTCTCATACTTCAGTGCTATCCTACCACAGGACCTGCAGACATTGCAGTGTGTGACCGTTTCATTTCTCTCTTTTGCTTGATTGTGTCCCTGTATTCATTCCTTCTCCTAATAGAGGCTTGGGATAATTTGTCCCCCTGGGCAACGCCGGGTCACAAAAAGCTAGTGTATATATATAAATGAACGTGCGTATGTATGTTCCAGCATAACTCTGGAATGCCTGGACGATTTACACCAAACTTGGTACACATATGCCTTATAAACTGGAAAGAAATACTGCGGGGTTAAGGCACCCCTAGCACCTCTAGGGGTGGGAGTGCAAAGGGGGTGACCTGTAAAAATAATCAAAAATGGCCAACATTAGTGTCGAATCCATAGTTTTCAGAGTCGCTGAGATGAACAGTGACACTCCTGATGCCATGTAAGTCCACGTTTGGCCCCTATCAGCATGGGGGGTGAAAAGGGGTACAGAATACAGTGCTTAGAAATAGAATATCCGCCGCACGCTGATGGTGGCGTAGAGGACCCCATTTAATTTCAGATTTCACAACTCATCCCAGTTCTAGAAATACTGTGGGGGTAAGATACCCCTAGGGGTGGGGATGGGAAGGGGGTGACATGTCAAAATCGAAAACAGCTGCTATTAGTGTCGAATCCATAGTTTTCGGGGTCGCTGAGATGAATGGTGACACTCCCAATGCTGTTTAAGTCCAAGTTCAGCCCCCATCAGCATGAGGGGTGAGAAGGGGTGAAAAATAAAATGTCCAAAATGACCGACATTAGTGTCAAATCCATAGTTTTTGGGGTTGCTAAGCTGATTGGTGTCAGTCCTGATGAAATTTAAGCCCAAGTGTAGTTGAATAGAATGAATAGAACTCTGTAGAACCTTCTGGAAATTTTTAGAAATCATTATGCCCCGGGCTTGGACTCCAATCAAATACTTGCCATGTTACCAGGCGTAGTCAGTGAATACAAGGCTATTGATACCGTAGTAGATGCCTATGAGATTGTCAATTTCCCATCAGACTTCCTAAACTCACTTGATCCAGCTGGATTACCACCACATTGTCTTTTACTTAAAGTGGGATCTCCAATTATTTTACTACAGAACCTCGACCCGCCAAAACTTTGCAACGGCACAAAGCTGTGTGTCAAGAAGATGCTGGGTACTGTAATTGAAGCGACAATTTTAACAAGAAAGGGAGAGGGTGAAACAGTTTTTATCCCACGGATACCACTCATTCTGATGGATCTCCCTTTTCACTTTGAGAGATTGCAATTTCCAGTGAGACTTGCATTCTCAATCACGATCAACAAGTCACAGGGGCAGTCTATTAAGTACTGTGGAGTGGATTTGAGATTGCCATGTTTCTCCCACGGACAACTTTATGTTGCTTGCTCAAGGGTGGGTTCACCCAAGAATTTATTTATTCTTGCTCTTGGAGGTGAAACTAAAAATGTTGTTTATAATCAAGTTTTGAGTTAAATTAATATTATAGTGAATTTGTAAAAGATTTCACTTTATAATTTTTATACTGTACTTATACTTTGAATTACCTGTACATAAAATTACTTTGATTTTTACACTATAGATAGAATTCATTCCTTTTCCTGTCTAATAGAAACTTGGGATAAATTCATACCTGGCAATGCCGGGTAAGGACAAGCTAGTATTATATAAAAAGGTAAAGGTTTCCCCATGACCGAATGGTCTACAGTCGGTCACGACTAGGGGGCAGTGCTCATCTCCATTTGAAAGCCTGTAGAGCTGGCGTTTTGTCCGAGGACAAGCTTCCGTGGTCATGTGGCCGGCATGACTATACGCTGTAGTGCTCGGAACACCGTTCCCTTCCCACCGAAGTGGTCCCTATTTAGCTACTTGCATTTAGGTGCTTTCAAACTGCTAGGTTGGCAGGAGGTAGGACAAGCAATGGGAGCTCAGTCCGTAGCACAGTCTTGAACTCCCAACCTTCCAGTTGGAAAGCCCACAACAGCCGATTAACCCGCTGCGCCAGTTATATAAACACTGAACTAAAAACAATTTAAAACAAAACATCGCACTCAAATTCAAACAGTTTAACACTCACAGAAGGAATATAGTAAGAGTAAGGTGTGCAACTTCCAAGATGGAAGCACCCAGCTTTCCACGACCCACCTGATAGCATGTCATAACCCACCAAGTGGGTCCTGATCCACAGTTAGAGAAGCACTGTTGTATTGCAACGTCTTGCCCTATATGTGTTTTTGTATAGAAGTCCAGCTCAGTTCAGTGAGACTTACTCCTGTATAAGTGTATATAGAAGCCCAAATCTCTTGTTAAAAGTATGCACCCACGCTAGATTATTCCTTTGCACCCATCTGTGTACTAATCTCAAGGCAGAAATGTATTGAATTGCAATCATAGTTCAGATGTGACAGTAGATTGTGGTTTGTTGGTTTGAGAACAAGCAGGCACAAACCTTGGGCTTGCACACAAGTGCTTTCTCCACCTTGTTCCTGCATGAGGGATCGATACTGGAAAGTTTTGTTTGCAGCTTATAATAAACTTCAGTTTTCCATTACATCTGCTTATGGGAAATGGTGGTATGTACAAACAACGGTTAGGTAACTGGCCAGGATATCAATCCAGAATCTGACCCAGATTTTGGAACATACCACAGTTTCTTAAATCTAGGTGTAATGGATAACTGAAGTTTGTTATAAGCTGCAAACAGAAGCTTTCAATCTCTACCCCAATATACAAAGGAAAAGACTTGCAAACCTGTGCCTGCTCATTCTTGACACAAGAAACCATGGCTTGTGATAGTATCTGAAACACTTTGCAAACACTCTTCCCTGATTTCAGAAGAAAATTGTTAGCTAAAATGCTAAACTGTTGTATGAGGTAATTGTCATACCGCCATATTAAATGTCACGTTTTCCCTATTTTCTCTAGTAATTGGCATGCCATAGGTCGCAATGTGAACAAGGCTAAATGTGTGAAAGGATTTGTCCTTCATTGCTAGATTATAAGCCATGAAAGCCATTTGTCTTTCACGAGAAAATAACATTCATTAGAAAGCATTGAAAAAGTCTAGTTTTTTAAACTCGAATTTAAAATAGTGTTTCTGGTCACTATTATAACTTGCCTTTCAAAATCAGATTTTTGCATGTTTTTTTCTGTTTCAAAATGCAGGTCATCCTTTCGGTTTGTGACACATTCAATGCTCTCTGTAACTTTTAACAGAGATTGTACAGGGCCAGTTCCAGAGCACTCCACAACATAATCATTGCTGAGCTCCAGAGCACTGTGATAGTAGCTGTGTGGGGCTCCAGTTTAAGCTGCTCAGCTTAGAGCAGCTATTTTCAACCAGTGTGCCGCAGATGATCCACAGGTGTGCTGTGGAAATTTGGGGAGGGTAATTTATTAGTGGAGATGTGAGCCCCTTGCTGGCAGCATAATGCACCTTGCCAATTGTCAAAAACCAACAGTGTGCCTTGAAAATTTTAGCACCTTGTCAGTGTGCCATGAGATAAAAAAGGTTGACAATCACTGATTTATAGGGAATGCTGGAGACAATGCAGTCTAAGGGATCAAGGTTAATGAAACTGACTGATACTGAGTATAACAATTGGTCCATCTCAGTCAGTGTTATCTCTGTTGACGAGCTGTGGCTGTCAAGAGTTTCATACAGGAGTCTTTTATCAGCCCTTCTATATCTTGAGAAGACCAGGGATTTCTCCTGGAACCAGGTCCTAGGGGGCCATGGTGTTTGCATAGCTCATGCAGAGTTTATTTGCCTTAGGGTGCAATACAAGTAGCCACTTAGGCCAGCACATATCCCCTGCTAGCCTAGGAGTGTCTCAGTCATGCTATAAGCCATGTCTCCGCCACTCTGGGAGGCAGATGGACTGGCACAGGCATTCGCATCAGCCACCAAAGGCCAAATCTGGACTCTGCACCAGCCTGTTAAGTGGGGCTAGCACTGGCCAAGTTCACCTGGCACAGAGAGTTGGGGAGGGTGGGAGGTAAATGTTTTGGGATGTGGGGAGAGTGGAGAGAGGGCAGGCCTGCCCGGGTAAAGAGGTGGAGACAGGATCTGGCACTTATGCTGGATCCTAACTCCCATCCCAGGCCTGGTCAGCCTTGCACAGGCCACTCAGAGTTGTCCCAGTAATTTTACTAGCGCAGCTCTGAGTAGCCCTAAAATCCTCTTACTCAGAGGTAGCCTTCAGCTGCATCCTATACTGTGCTGTGTAATTTTTAAGGCTGGATAGTTTAGGGTACAATCCAAATCAACTTTCCAGCACTGACATAGCAGTGCCAATGGGGCATTTGGGGTGGAGTTATGGAGGCCTCGTTAAGGTAGTTTGTTCCTTTACCTCTGAGCTTCATTACCCAAGTGCTGGAACATTAGTTGTTATTGTGCCATTAATTGTATTATTTACTTTTCTCTTTGCTCTGCAAATCTGAGTAGAGAACATGTGCTAAAGGGCTGCAAAAATCCAAAATTTCTTTCTCTAATGAATCATTTACTGCAGAGAAGATGTTAGATTTTCAAGGATTTTTTGTGTATCAGGATAACTTTTGCTTTGTTTTTGTTAAATTGATTAGGTAGGTCAGTGTTTTTTAACCAAGGATTGGGAGCCACCAGTGGGTCACGAGCCGACTTTTGGTGGGTCGCAAAACGTTTTTGAAATATTAAAAAAACACTTTGCAAGCACCCATCCCCGATTTGCAGAAGGAAATTGTTAGCTGGCATGCTAAACTGTCGTATGAGATCATTGTTATACTCTCAAATTGTCACATTTTCAAATTTCCTCTAGTAATTGGCCATATGTCACATGTGAATGCCATTTCAGCCTTTCGTTTGGCCTAGAAGTCCTTAACTGCACATCTTGCTCTCCAGTTCAGCCTTCTGGGTACCCTGGAATAACTGTAAAGGTTTGGGGAAACAGTCCTTGAACTCGATTTCTAGGGAGAGTCTAGCAAATGTCTATATACACATACCTTATGTAAAGTCTCTGGCAGTCTTGTGATCACAGAACCCCAATTATGAATTAATAATGAATATTTATTATTACAAACAAACAGTATTTATATACCACTTTGCAACAAGAAGTCCACAAAGCAGCTTACAGGCAAAAAAATAATGTTAAATGGCTCCCTGTCCCCAAATGGCTCACAATCTAAAATCATTTATTATTAATAAATAAATAATAATTATTAATAAATATCTTAGTCTTTTTTGTCTAGTGGGTTGTGATAGATTATCATTTTTTAAAGTGAGTCCTGTCCTGGTGCTAAAAACTTTGGGAAGCTCTGAATTAGGATGCGTGTGTATAGTGAAAGATCAAATGGATTTCTCCTTGCAGTGAGATAAATGAAATTCTGTTGGGGAAACCTTAAGTTCCTTAAAAGAATATTCTCACAAACATGTCATGTACATATGGTTTTAGAAATACTTTGCCAAAAATCTATTTTTTTCATTTTATTTATCTAGTGTCATTGTTGAACGTGGCACTGTAATGTGAGAAGACAGATCCCTGCCCCAAGGAACTTACGTTCTAGATCGGGGGTCCTCAAATTATGGCTCGTGGGGCAGGTGCGGCCCTCAAGGTCATTTTACATCTCGCCCCCCCTACTAGTGGGGAGGAGCACACGGAGGCTCACTGTGACGAGTTCGCAAAACATTTTGTAGAGAAGGTCGATCAGATTCGGCATGACTTGGACGCCGGTGTGGGCATATCTAATGATGTCCCCGGGGAACCTGTCTATCCTACGATTTGGGATTCTTTCCAGCTTGTAGAGCCTGAGGATGTGGACAGGATTCTCTGGAGTGTGAGACCTGCTGCTTGCCCGCTCGACCCTTGCCCAGCATGGCTAATTAGAGCTGCCCGGGGAGGGCTGGCCGAGTAGACAGGGAGGGTGGTGAATTCATCTCTGAAGGAGGGGGTGCTCCCGCCTGCTTTGAAGCAGGCGATGGTTTGCCCTCTCCTGAAGAAGCCCTCCCTGGATCCCACAAATTTAAACAACTTTCGGCCAGTCTCCAATATCCCATTTCTGGGCAGGGTGATTGAGCGGGTGGTGGCATCCCAGCTTCAGAGGGTACTGGAGGAAACGGATTGTCTGGACCCATTCCAATCTGGCTTCAGGCCGGGGTTCGGGACGGAGACTGCCTTGGTCGCCTTGGTGGATGACCTTCACCGGGGGATGGACAGGGGAAGTGCGACCCTGTTAGTCCTGCTGGACCTCTCGGCGGCTTTCGACACCATCGACCATGGTGTCCTTCTGGGTCGGCTGGCCGGGCTGGGGCTTGGAGGCACTGTTTTGAAGTGGTTCCGCTCCTTCCTGGCTGACAGGGCCCAGAAGGTGGTGCTGGGGGACGCTTGTTCGGCACCCCGACCTCTTAGGTTTGGGGTGCCGCAAGGTTCCATCTTATCCCCCATGCTGTTTAACATCTACATGAAACCGCTGGGAGAGGTCATCCGGGGGTTTGGAGTGGGGTGCCATCAATATGCTGATGACACCCAACTTTATCTCTCCTTCCCCCCTGATTCTGAGGAGGTGGTTGAGGTCATGGATCGCTGTCTGGAGGCGGTTGGGGGCTGGATGTGGGCAAACAAGCTGAAATTAAATCCGGATAAGACAGAGGTGCTTTTGGTTTGGAAATCCACGGCTTGGGTATTGGACTATCGTCCTGCTCTGAATGGGGTTGCACTTCCTCTGAAGGAGCAGGTTCGCAGCTTGGGGGTTCTCCTGGATCCACAGCTACACCTGGAGTCCCAGGTGGCGGCGGTGGCCAGGGGAGCCTTTGCTCAGCTTCGGCTTATTCGCCAGCTGCGGCCGTACCTGTGCGGACCTGGCCACAGTGACCCACGCCCTAGTAACATCTAGATTAGATTACTGCAATGTGCTCTACGTGGGGCTGCCTTTGAAGACGGTCCGGAAATTACAACTAGTACAGAACGCGGCGGCTCGCATGGTTGCTGGGGCACGTTGGTTTGAATCTGTTGAGCCGTTGCTTCAGCGACTACACTGGCTGCCGGTTCTGTTCCGGGCCCAATTCAAGGTGCTAGTTTTGACTTTTAAAGCCCTCTACAGCTCGGGTCCGGGGTATTTGAGGGACCGCCTCCTTCCATACAATCCTACCCGTACTCTTAGATCATCTGGAGGGGCCCTTTTGACTGTGCCGCCACCAGAAGAAGTGAGAGGGGCGGCGGCCTTCTCGGTGGTGGCCCCCCAACTTTGGAATACCCTCCCCTTCGAATTGAGAACTGCTCCCTCTTTATTAACATTTCGGCGGGGGCTGAAGACCTTTTTATTTCAAAAAGCTTTTAATTGTTGACAGGTTGGCTGGCTGGTGTGTTATATTTTATATATATGTGGTCTGGAGGTTGAGCTGTTGCCTTTGCCTGAAGATGCTAAGCAGGATCAGCCTTGGATGGGAGACCGGAAGTCACTGACAGAGCTTGTGGAGGAATGGGAGGAGTGTGGAGGAGTCAGCTGACAAAAGAACTGGCCAAGGTGTGATCTGTGGTGGACTGTGAAGGCTCAGAAGGTGCAAGAGTACAGCCAGGATCATGACCACACATTGAAAGGGAAACAGCTGAAGAAATTGAGGGTTCTGTGAATGGTCCATAGAACAATAGTTGTAAAAACCCCAATTGAAAAAATGGGGTTTATGAACGGCCTACCCATGTAAACCCCCTTGAGTCCAGAGAAATCTGGAGAAAGGCGGTACAAAAATACATTAAATAAATTAAAATTTACCTATAGGCTAATGGGTTCTGAGCTGTCTGTGACAGCTCAGGAGAGAGATCTTGGGGTGCTGGTGGACAATTCAATGAAGGTATCGACCCAGTGTGCGTCAGCAATTAAGAAGGCCAATTCCATGCTTGGGGTAATTAAAAAAGGGGTTGAGAATAAAACAGCCAATATTATTATGCCATTGTACAAATCAGTGGTAAGGCCAAATCAAGAGTATTGCGTACAGTTCTGGTCACCACATTTCAAAAAGGACATAGTGGAGTTGGAAAAGGTGCAGAAGAGAGCGACAAAAATGATTACGGGGCTGGGGCACCTCCCTTATGAAGAAAGACTGCAGCGTTTGGGGCTCTTCAGTCTAGAAAAAAGGCGCCTGAGGGGGGACATGATTGAGACATACAAAATTATGCATGGAAGGGATAGAGTCGATAGAGGGATGTTCTTTTCCCTCTCTCAAAACACCAGAACCAGGGGGCATCCGCTAAAACTGAGGGTTGGGAGAGTTAAAACAGATAAAAGGAAGTACTTTTTTACCCAGCGGGTAGTTAATCTGTGGAACTCCTTGCCACATGAGGTGGTGATGGCATCTGGTCTTGATGCCTTCAAGAGGGGATTGGACAGATATCTGGAGGAAAGGTCCATCGTGGGCTATAGGCAATGATGGATTGTGCAACCTCCTTACAAAGGTGATGGGCTACTGGTACCGGGTGCAAGGGAGTGGCAACAGGATGCAAGCATCTTGTAGTCTCATGCCTTCCTGGGGCACCTGGTGGGCCGCTGTGAGATACAGGAAGCTGGACTAGATGGGCCTTTGGCCTGATCCAGCAGGGCTCTTCTTATGTTCTTATGTTCTTATGTTCTTAAAATAAAATAAAATATCTTACGATCCACAGGGCATGTTTTTTTAAATTCTATTGTTTTGTTTTTAATTTTGTTTTACTATATTGTTTTAATATTGCTTTTATATTGTTTTTTAATGTTAAATTTTATATTTTTATGTAATGCCACCTTGGGTGCCTTCGGGCATAAAGGTGGGATAAAAATCTAATTAATAATAATAATAATAATAATAATAATAACTTACCCCGTCTGCCAGCCATTCAGAGCCACTGACATGCTGCTTGGGTTAAATGAAGCCATGACCCTGACCTTTATCCAGTGGTGTCATTCAAATGATTTAGGAACAGGAACTCACTTTTGATTGGCACTTGTCAGGAACCCGGAACCAGTCACGGAGCCCATTAGGATCCGGAACGCCCGTTCTGGTCCGTTCCCCCTGAATGACATCACTGCCGTTATCCCTTTATTGCCCAATAGCAAGGTGCGTGGTTTGTGATAGATGATGCCATAAAGCCAGTAGAAAATAGAGGCTTTTGCTGTTGTCCAATAGAAGAGGTGATTAATAAGGAAAGGTGTGGTCTCTGGAGGGTTGATTGGCAAGATTGGGGCAGAGGGAGACAGAGGAGGGCTCCGGGAAGCTGCCATGTCCGCCATCATGAAGAGTCATTGATGGTGCAGAGTAGCAGTTTTCCCGCCTGAGCGGGGGGGGGGGGTGTCTGTTAGAGGGGAGACACACTCATGGAGGTAGGGGCTACTTGGGTTCTTCCGCTCTTCTCTCAGCAGCTTGGGTCAAGTTGCGCTCTTCTCTCGCTATTTTGGGGAGGGCGAATGAGACAACTTGTTCCTCTGAGGAGGAGGCAGGTGAGGGACTGTAGGGAAGGAATCACTCTGGCGGCAGGGAGCTAGTTACTTCTCTCTCTCCCTTTTCTCCCTCCCTCATCTTGTTCCCATGACCCGATTCGAGGCCGAGCACACTGAGGTCTCAGTACAGTGCCTTCCTTTTCCCCTCCGCTAATCTCCACTAATTGTTTTGTGCCCTGAGCTGTTCGTGCCCTGTGGGTCCCCTCCCCACTCCATTCTCTGTCCCACTGACCCTTTTCTTCTATAGCTAATCTGCGGCGGCGGTGGGAGCAAAGGCACCCGGTGGCTTTTGTTTCCCTAGCCACGGTGTCTGAGTTTTGAACACCTCCTCTCAGCCAAGGTTGTGAGAGCAACACAGGCAGATGCTCGTTCTCTGTGCTTTCGAGAGGTACTTGTTGGTGTGTTTTCTGTTTTGGACTGTTCTAGGCCAGGTGGAAACGCAGAAGGTTTATAATACATTCTTTATGTCTTCTGCCTTGATTTCAAATTTAAATCTACAGTATGTTTTATTAAAAAGCAGCGGCAGAAGCCAATTGGAATCTCTCTCTCTCTCTCTCTCTCTCTCTCTCTCTCTGTGGGGGGGGGGAGAAGAGAGAGATCCAATCTGTGTGTGTATTTGTGTGTGTGGGGGGGAGAGAGATCCAATCCAATCTGAATTTGTGTGTGTGGAGAGAGATCGAGATCGCCAACTGCAATCTGAGTGTGTGTGTGTGTGTGTGTGTGTGTGTGTGTGTGTGTGTGAGAGAGAGAGAGAGAGAGAGAGAGAGAGAGATCAGCAACTGCAGTCTGAATGTCTGTGGGTGGGAGGGGAGAGAGAGATCCAATCCAATCTGAATGTGTGTGGGGGGGAAGGGAGAGAGATCTCCAACTGCAATCTGAATCCAGCGAGAGAGAGAGAGAGAGAGAGAGAGAGAGAGAGAGAGAGAGAGAGAGAGAGAGATCTGAATCCAATTCAAGCACCCAAACTTGCTATCAAAAAGGTAAACTAGTTCTTATGGTCTTCCAGCCCCCTCCCAGGTAATCTCAGCCACTGGATATGTGTATCTCCATATCCTCCATACAAATATGCATAAGATATATGCAGTGTGCATAGGAATTTGTTCATATTTTTTTCAAACATAGTCCGGCCTCCCAACAGTCTGAGGGACAGTGAACTGGCCCCCTGTTTAAAAAGTTTGAGGACCCCTGTTCTTGATAGTGCCACCAGTGACACAACAGAAGGAGGGAAAAGAATGGGGGCAATGGGAAACAGGGGAGGCAAATGTAATTTCATTTGTATGTACTTAAATTTAGTTACTGTAGGGGAAGAAAAGGCATACATTAGCATCATTAACTTAAAGAGGCAAAATACCATGAAAGTATGGCAAACTGCTCAGATGTAGAAAGTCATGTGGCTTCCTTTTTGTCCCTTGTTCCTAAGCGAAACATGCCATTTCACTTCTGACTTCAAAGATTACATTCATCATGCAGAGAATAGAACATTTCCTCTCATCTAATGGGTAACTACCTCCTAAGGGATATAATACTGCTGTAATAAAACTGTTCCCACCCTCAAAGAAAGATCCCTTACATTTCTTGATTCTTTTGATTTTCCTTTTCAGTACAGTAAGACAGTATTTTGTCATAATTGTACAGCATTGAATTACATTGTTATTACTTAATTCTTTTTTAAAAGAGGAAGTTAAAATAATATAGGGGTGTTTTACTACATTAATACACTGGATACAAGGTAAAATAACAAGATGTATGATTACAGCACATAAAAAAACACTACACTTGGAGCCATTACTCTTCAACAACTTCAGAAAGATCAGCTCCATCTGGAAAGGGATGAGAAGAAAGGAGAGTCCGGATAAGTTCTATCTACCTCAGAGGCCCACTGATGGTTTTGAAAATTGTAGCCTGCGTTTAGAAATGCTTGAAATTGCTGCTCTTTACACAGAAGTAAAACTTGGGCTATAATCTTATCTTACCCAAAACAACCACCTATAATTAT
>JAJKFI010000004.1:34297746-34315294 GCA_029204185.1 Lerista edwardsae | reverse complement strand
CTGAAGCTGAAGCTCCAATACTTTGGCCACCTGATGAGAAGAGAGGACTCTTTAGAAAAGACCCTCATGCTGGGAAAGATTGAAGGCAAAAGGAGAAGGGGGCGGCAGAGGATGAGATGGTTAGATAGTGTCACCGAAGCGATGAACATGAAATTGGGTGAACTCCGGAAGCTAGTGGAGGACAGGGAGGCCTGGCGTGCTGTGGTCCATGGGGTCGCGAAGAGTCGGACACGACTTAGCGACTGAACAACAACAAATGTGGTTCTCTGATACCACAGCAGAGGCTAGAACACCTTGGCCTTCTAGTGGATACTGTGTCCTTCCGTATTTCACTTTCCCCTTCCAGACAAGAGTCCCTTCAGACCCTTCTGTCCAAAGTGTCTCTTTCAGAGATGATAGATTTTGGCCAGATTTTGGCCAGATGATAGATTTTGGTTTTGGCCAGCCTGCAGGGACTTATGGTCTCTTGCCAGGACATGATTGCTTGGCCTTGATTCCACCTTTGACCCCTTCAATCTTTTCTGTCCAAATCACTTGATAGTCCAAGAATCACAAAAAGGGTCAGGTGACCTCCCTTGTCAAAGACTGCCTAGTCTGGTGGTTAGTTCCCAACAAGTTGTCAGAGGGGGTCAGTTTGGATACCCCTTCCAGGTTTGTTATCACCACTGATGCCAGTCTCGTTGGTTGGGGGGCACATATGCAGGGTTCTGTGGCACAGGGGCTGTGGTTGACCTAGGAAGCTCGCCACAGCATAAATTGGTTAGAACTGAGGGCGATAAGGTTAGTACTGCTCAGCTTTCAGAGTCTGATGACAAGTTGTCACATACTGATTTGAACAGACAATATGACTGCGAAGGTGCACATCAACAGACAGGGGGCACGCATTCAAAATCACTAATGAAAGAGCCTTCTCTCCTTTTTGTCTGGGCGGAGTCCCATCAAAGTCTATCAAAGCAGAACACCTTGCAGGAACAGCAAATCTGACAGCAGATTGGCTAAGTCGCCAGAGCATCAACAAGGCGGAATGTCAGTTAAATCCATCTGTGTTTCAGGAAATAATGAGTCAGTTCAGGCAACAGTACTAGATCTGTTAGCAGCAAGAAACAACACCCAGGTAGGACGGTTCTTCTCCCGGGCTGGAGGAGAAGGGGAGCAAGCAGTAGATGCCTTTCAGACTCTCTGGCCGAGGGGACTACTTTATGCCTTTCCCCCCTTTGCAGTAATCCAGCTAACTCTGAAACGGAACAGAGATCAGGGAGTGAGGGTACTGTTAGTGGCTCCTTGATGGCCTCGTCGACCTTGGTTCCCGAGCATTTACATGGCAGAGGGCCCGGGTTGGCCACTTCGCTTACAGCCAGACCTGTTGCTGCAGGGTCCCCTGAGACACCCTCAACCGGGTCTGTTAAAACTGACCGTTTGGATGCTGAACGGCAGGCGCTCGCATTTTACAGAGTCCTAGCCACAATGCTTGCTTTCAGGAGGCCTTCCACCAATAGGGTGTATGGGGTGTAAACTTCCCTGGAGGATGTTTTCTTTCTGGTATAGAGACAAGGGTCTGTTACCTACAGCTGCCAAGGTTAAGAATGTCTTAGAATTCTTACAGGATGATCTGGACTTGGGTCTTAGTACTAGCACTCTGAAGTGACAGTTAGTGGCTATTGATAGTGTTCTGGGCGCTAGTGGTAAAAGAAAGGTTGTTTTACACCCTCATGTTAAGCGTTTTTTGCGAGGGGTCTCGTCATTAAATTCTTCCATTGTTCATCTTTTTCCGACCTGGAATTTACACAAGGTTTTGGTAGCTCTTACAGGCAAGCCTTATGAGCCCTTGGCTACCATTTCCTTAAAATTGCATTTGTCTTCAATATAAACACAAGTTTGCCTTTTAAGAGATTATCTAATTCTCTTTTTCATTCTTTGTCTCTGTTGTATGTGTCCTATTTTTCTCAGCTGAAAGCAAAGGGAAGAACTTTTATAGCTCTGAACCATTTCTCAAGGGATCATGGTGCTAAAACCTCTGCCCTAAACAGAAGTAAGATAGATACAGAAACAAAATATATTCAGGGCAGGAAAGGTGCTTCATTTTTCTCAGTCATACTGTAGGCAACCACCTGGAAGAGAGCTGAATGGTTTTTCTAATTCCTAGGTACCAGCACTGCATTTTTTAAATGGCGAGACACTTGGGAATTTTATGGTCCCTGAACCTAAGTTTCCAAAAAGATAATATTTGGAACTTGTTGCATTCTTCTATTCTTAAATAGAATTCTAAGTATTAGAAATACATGAAGTAAATTCAGCTATAGCAGCATTCTAAACACCAGCCTACCTTGTATTCAGCCTGATAACAGAAAATATGTAAATTACAAACATAATTGGTAGGATTCTACTGCTGTTTAAGTGAAGGTGAAAATGTCTTTTGTATATGGCATTAAAAAGTACTTTATGATGGCTATTGCATATGCTGTATCCTGTTTATGGTTATCAGCATATAATTTACATGTATACGACAAGTCCCATTGTTGTGTAGTCATGATTGGCCATAGTTCATTGTTTAAGTGATCACAGTGGTAAGCCTGGGGTTGTTTTTGTATAAAGTATGTATCCTGTCAATTGCTGTTATGAATACTGAATTAAATTATGCAAAATTGAAATTGGGATCTCATGGCACTTCAAAGTCTAAAACATCACGAAATAATTTTCTGTGGATTAGAGCCGACTTCACCAGATGCATGAGGTGAGATCTAGGCCACAAAAGCTTCTGCGTTTCTCAGTCTTTACTGTCCCAAAGGACACACACTATTTTGGTATTTGCTGTAGAAAACTAACATGGTTATCTTCCTGAATTTGAAATTCTGCAATGAATTGGGGATTCATAGATTTGGGGGTAAAATTCTTGTCAGATTTATCACAATTCTAATGAATTCCAATACACACTGCTTTCTTTATCTCAGTTTGGGGTGGAGGAAGATTAGGGGGCGGTGCTCATCTCCGTTTCTAAACCAAAGAGCCGGCGTTTGTCCGAGGACAAGCTTCCGTGGTCATGTGGCTGGCATGACTATACGCCGTGGCACACGGAACGCTGTTACCTTCCCACCGAAATGGTCCCTATTTATCTACTTGCATTTAGGTGCTTTCGAACTACTAGGTTGGCAGGAGCTGGGACAAGCAATGGGAGCTCACTCTGTTGCGCAGTCTTGAACTCCCAACCTTCCAGTCGGAAAGCCCAGCAGCAGCGGTTTAGCCCGCTGCGCCACCACGTCCCTAAAGATTAAACCCATCTCTAAAAGTCTACCTGAGATAGGGTACCCAAAAGTCTTTTTCCTCTTGTATGGACCTGGCCACAAATTGCAGCTATCAGTGGAGGCTGTGCTCTCCATTTTACCACCTGAAGGAGGAAGAAATGGTGAGGATGTGGGACAGGGTATTTCTGAGGTAGCGACCTGACAATCATGACTGAAGCTGCTGTGCTACCTGGTTTTCAAGTGGGCAGTGAAGATATTCCATGAAGTATGGAAGTTGATATTAAGTTGTTTTGTTGTTCCTTTTCTGCAATTACTGTATGCTGTTACGGATTATTATTCTGGAGGAAAAGTCCACGATGGGTTGGGCAACCTCCTTAAGTTAATAGTAGTCTACTTCAGAATGCTAGATGCAAGGGAGTGGCAACAGAATGCAAGCATCTTGTTGTCTACTGAACTCCCTTAGGCACCTGATGGGCCACTGTGAGATACAGGAAACTGGACTAGATGGGCCTTTGGCCTGGTCCAGTGGGGCTTTTCTTATGTTCTTATTATTGGTTGGTTATGAAAAATAATTTGAATTTTTTTTATTTCTAAATCATCTAAATCACTTCAAGGACACTGTGACTGGGGTAAAAAGCTGGTCTATAAATACATGTATGATGCCCTTTTCCTGCTCCTTTTAATTTCATAAAATATGCTCATGCATAGGAAGCTGGCTCTTCCTGAGTTAGGCCATTTGTCCATCTAGCTTAGTATTGTCAGCCCTGACCAGCAGTTGCTCTCCAAGGTTTCAAACAAGACTCTAGCCCTAGAGATGCCAGGAATTGAACCTGGGACCTTCCACATGCATAACAGGTGATTTTTCACTGACCCACGGCCCCCTCCCTTCAAGCAATGTGACAGTGCTACACAGTATCTGATAACATATACAATTGGTGCTGCAGAGTTCAAGCCCAATCTCCTGTGCTGCTGTAAAATGTTGAGCTGGCTTTAAGTTGCTATAAGGTTGTCAAGATGAGCTTGCAGCCCTTTCCCAAGTACAAGTGTGTGCGTGCGTGCGTGCGTGCGTGCGTGCGCGCGCACACACACACACGCTCATTTGAAGGCTTGTAAGATTTCACTATAAAGCAAGGTTAAACCCATTTTCACTTATTTGTTTATTTATTTAGTACTCCAGATGCAGCATTTTCTTGGCTATTGAAAAAATTAATTCAAATACTATGGTAATACAGTATTACGATGATAATGATATTTCAGAATATGGAATCTGATTTCATTGCAATAATAATATAGTTGTTCAGTGTGGTAGGAATGTAGTGGGAATGTCTTTTCCTGGGTTCAGTGGTTGATAGGGAAGCTGATTAATGGGCAGTTAGGTTGCAGTAAGATGCTTTTAAAACTAATTTTTTCCCCAGCCATCAGAAATGCATTTGTGGGATAATAGCTTGCTGTGTTGAGACAGTTGTAGCAATATCTCCATGGAAGCATTTTTTCCTTTTTGCTTCCTGTTGGCAAGGGAGAATTGAGCAGCAGACCCAGGGGAGCTGAGTGCCTAAAGCTACATTACAGCTCAGCTGGGTCCCCGGGTGTTACTTCAGCAATTGCCCCAGTATACAGTTGTGGTTAAAGCAATGTTCCATTTTCTCTGTCTACCCATCCCCCCATTTAGTGATGCATGTGATTATTTTCATACTGGTACAGGTGCTTGTTCTGGAGAAATCTCCCTTGGCTAGCTGAGGCAAGAACAGATGTTCACTTGTACTTATATTGCTACCCATAATTTGTATTACTACTGCTGAAGCACTACTTACAGATGAGTACATCTTGCACTTGTGTCTCTTCCAGTTGCTCTGAATTCTACATGGAGTAGGACATATCTTTGCTCAGGTTCTTTAGCCCAAGCCCTGTTCCAGCACCAACAAGGGTGATTTCAAGAAAGGACCAGGATGAAATTTGCTGTACATTTAAGTCCTAGATTTCTTAGCTGGTAGAAGGAGCCAGAATGTGAGGGAAGTTCTAACTTCTTTCCATTTCCCCAACAAAATAGATGCTTGTATCATGGCAAAGATTCCAGATGAGGTCATAACTTTATGTCCCTTGGACGCAATCCAAAAGGCCACTTACGCTGGCGCTTGTTCCTTGTGCTGGCCTAGGAGTGTCGCAAAAGTACTGTAAGGCCCATCTGCGCCATTCCAGGAGGTATGGAGGAGTGCCGGCCCATGGAGGCCAAATCCCGCCTCTGAGTCAGCCCAGTAAGTGGGGCCATCGCCAGCCGTGTTTGCCTGATGCAGGGGGTTGGGGAGGGCAGGAGGTGGGCAGGAAGGGAGTGTTTCAAGGCAGGAGGAGGGTGAGCCAGCTTGGGGAGAGGGGTGGGACCTGCCAAGGCAGCTTAGGCCATATCCTAACCCCCATCCCTGGCTTGGTTGACTCTACGTTGGCAGCTCAGATTTGTGCCAGTGATGTTGTTGACACAGATCTGAGTAGCCCCATATAATAGGGTGGCTAGAGTATTACCTGGGGTAAGGGGAAAATATCCCATTATTCTGAAGGGAATTCCATCTGCCTCCTTTGCTGCATGGGGTATAGTGCAGGCCAGCTGGCCTGCCTGTTCCAGTGCAGTATATGATTGGGCTGTCCACCATATAGTTCAAAGATAAAAATCCTGCACCATAATTCAAGAGTACCTCCAGGGGCATACATAGCTTATGATCCGTTCTTAGTTGCCAGACATTCTCTGTAGTGCACGTTACAACACCCCTGCCCTCAACAAAGATTATTAATGATACTGTATTTGGCTTTAACTGTGCATTAGAAAGTTAATCAACATCAGATCTGCTAACCAATATATATTATATTTCAGTCATATAACCTGAAATGTGTATATATCCAATTTAACAGAGCAAAGACTTACTCCAGATTATTAAGCCTTTGAATGTATTATTTCTTTCTTAAATCTCCATAGAACTGCAAGAAACTTGTCATCTCCTGGGATTTTGTTATCTCTATGCCAATTATTTTTGGTTGATTGAGGGCACAATCCTAACCAATTTTCCAGCACTGACATAGCTGTGCCAATGGGGCTTGCCGCATCTTGCAGTTGGAAGGCAGTCATGGAGGCCTCTTCAAGGTAAGGGAATGTTTGTTCCCTGACCTGGGAGCTGCATTGCCCTTACCCTGGTTCTACAAAGTTGGTTAGGATTGCACCCTGAATTGGGATAGAGTAACAGTGGTTTGAAGATTTTAACTATCTGTATTTGCTCTCTCACTTCTTCAGCTCAGTTGAAAGAAGGCTGCGTAATGTTTATTTCTTAAAGAAGATACAAAATAATTTTGTGCCATCCATCTTAAAAAATTGTAGAAGCTGAACTTGAAACACACAGCTAGAACTTCAGTAATGAACTTCAATTTGCTTAATTGTAATGCTTAAATCTTAGTTTGCTCATTTGGAATTTCTGCTCAAAGTGTTTTCTATATATAAATATTTCATTCTACCCATAGCATAGCTGTGATCCAGACGTCTGTCTGGAACTGTTAGGAATATCAATACATTGATGATAATTGAGTTTCTACTAAAATTTAGAGGTGCTCCTAACAGTGTAATTTTGCATTAAAATAGTGGAAAAAAAGATCCCCCCGGCCCCTTTGAAGCTGCCATTAGGTCCTCTCAGAGGCTTTTCTCCTGAGAAACCCGTTTCAGAGTAATGTTTTCTCTTTGAAACCACAGTGCAATGGGAGAGCTTTAAATATATCCTTCCCCACTTGCTACTGTCCCAATTATGAATGAGGGTCACTGCTATTTAATTTATGGAAAAAAATGCAGATCAATAGTACAGCATCATGACATCTGATCACGTGTCTAAAAATTAGCCAGTATTGGCTTTTATTTCATTGTTCCCTTGCTATGTGATTGGAGGAGAGGATAAGTGAAACCATTTAAGAGGTGGCAGGCATGGAATTTATAGAAATATATAAGGCAAAGGTTAAATTGATTCATTCTGTTAAATTGAAAATAAATATTTTCCGAAGCAGAGAAATAAGTCATTTGAATACAAATTCTGTGGAAAGATGTCTGTAAATGGAAGTAGAGTGAACCAATACTATTGTTGAAATTGTTTTTGTTTGTAGTGGAGGTAGGAAAGAAATGGTGGAATGGAATCCGATATTAATTATTCAAAAATAATAGATAATAATAGAACAATATGACTGGGAGATACCTGAAGGGCATGAAGTCCTAAATCCCCGGCCTCTCACAATGGAAGATCTACACATGGGAACAGATAATATAATGAAATAAATACATTGAGTAGAGAAGGTTTCTGTTTTTATGATGATGGATACTGACAGTAGTGGAAAAACAGAAGGGGCTGCCCATCCCTTGTATAAGTGTTACTCCTCTGATGGCCAGCCTTGCCTGGGTTCTGCAGGCCCATGTTGCCATGCAGGGAGGCCATGAGCCAGCCTGAGTAATCAAAAATGTGCTTTCTGGCACATTTGAAACTCCTAGGCCCTACTAGAAAGGTAAAGGTTTCCCCACGTTGGGGGCGGTGCTAATCTCCATTTCTAAACCGAAGAGCCAGCATTTGTCCTAGGACAAGCTTCTGTGGTCATGTGGCCACCAACAGCTCAGCGGTTTAACCTGCAGCGTCACTATGTCCCTGTTACTAGAAAGGTAGGATTGCGCTAATAACTTCACTGCAACCCATAGCATTCAGTATGATAATGCTTTTTTCTTCTGTTAACGTAAATAAACATTTTCTTTTTTAAAACGTTGAGCCAGCAACCAATCAGTTTAATTGTATTATCCTGAATTTTAGCATTTTGATTTAAAGTGAATAATTAGTTTGTTTACCCCCATACCATTCATCATTTTTACTTTTTAAACTCCCTTTATTCATGGAGAAGATCTTTATGATATATTTAGTTGCCTTTTTCTTTACCTTGCAATATCAATTGCAAGGCAAACTGGAATTAGACACACAAGTCTAAGTGTGAATGAAAACTAGGTTTACATAATGGAGCTATAATAGTTGCTGGATTTACATAATGGTGCTGAAATAGTTGCTGTTTTACTTTCAGTGCTTTTTCTAATTATTCCTATAAATGAATTTGCATTTCTCACTGCTATATCACACTGAGGTGGAATTTTTAATTAGTTTTTTTTAAACCCTTCTTCCACAATAAATTTTTCTTAGTAGAGACAGTGAATTTCAATCCCAAAGGTACATCTGAAGCAAGATTTTCTTTCCACTAATGTGATATTTTTAGAACGCAATCCAGAGTTGTGCTTCGGCTGGCACAAGACTCTCGTACCAGCTTAGGAATGTTGCAAATGTGCCATAAAGCACATTTGTGCCAGTGCACGGATATGGTATGTTTGCCCCGGCTGAGTTCAGCTGGAGTGGGAGAGTACAGAGAGAAGGCAGTTTGGGATGGGGAGAGGATGGGCCTATGGGCAGACCAATCCAGGGAAGGGATGGGTGGTCTGGCCTCCATCACTTAGGCCATATCCTAAATCCCTGTCCACGGCCCATTCGGCCTTGGGCCTCTCAGAATGGCATCAGTGATGTCACTGGTGCAGCTCTGAGTAGCCCTATTGGGATTGCTGTGGTGCTACACAAGGTAAGGGGAATTGATTTCCCTTACCCCAAATCGCACTACATGCAGCCCCAATGTCACACTAGATATGATCAGAGCGGCTATCCTTCCTATTCCAGCATGGGTTAGGATCGGGCTGTCATTTACTTTTGAAAAAAATACACTGACATTCTGTTGCCATGTTAACTAGTTTGGAAACATCTTTTTGGAACCCTATTATGATGGGGGGATGCAACTCCCCTCCCCTGGTGTAGCTGCCGCTGCCACCAGCCCAGACTCAACACAACAAAGGGAGCTCCTGGGCAAAAACCCCTCTTAAAAGAAAGCCAAAGAAGTAAAAAACCCAATTTTATTGACATACATTAAAAATTACAAATAAAACTACAGAGGCTCTGTACCATAAAACCTGAATATTAAAATGACAATAATCAACCCCTCTGTTTATAACTTAACTGAGAGGAACCCAGAAAGGACAAAAACAAAAGAACATCCTATAGGATTTTTACCTCACTGACTAACTACAACCAGCTTCCACAGCACATAGTGAGGCTAACCTTCCATGAGAGCAGCAAAAGGGTTCTGTTCCCTGAGGCTTTTAACTTTATCTCAATGAACTAATCACCCCCACCTGAGCCATTTACACTTGAGTAGTTCTCTCCCAACTAACAAGGTTCACATGAAACCACATTTTCATGACAAACCCTCATTACTTCTCTGGAGATTTTACACATTTTCTACCATGATTTAAAAACTTGACCACTTTGCCATTCATATGCAATTCCTAGGGACGGGGGTTTTTTTTTTTTTTTTGATCAACACAGAACACGAAATAAAACGAATTTCCATTCAAATTGCAACAGAACATGATATTCTCATCAGCATACGAAAAAGACAGCATTTAACAAAATAACACCACATTTGCTTCCTTTTGACGAAGTAATTTTCAGTAAGGCAGCCAGCTGACCTCTCTGTGAGTGTTTCAGATGCAAAGCAGCTGCGTAAACTTGCTGGAGGGTATGCGCCTGTGCAGGGGCAGAAGGGGAAAAGCAACAGGGGGAAGGGAGAGACAAGTTACAAAGCTGCTCTGAGCGCAAAGATTCCCGCCACTGTGGTCTGTGAAAGAGTTCCCCCAACACAATTCTGAACATATACCTAAAGCACCATGATTAAGGGTAGGTGTGTTGCTATTGCTCTCATGCTTTTTTTTTTTAAACTTTTGTTGTTGTTGTTGTTGTTGTTGTTGTTCAGTCGCTAAGTCGTGTCCGACTCTTCGCGACCCCATGGACCACAGCACGCCAGACCTCCCTGTCCTTCACCAGCTTCCTGAGTTCACCCAATTTCATGTTGGTTGCTTCAGTGACACTGTCTAACCATCTCATCCTCTGCCGCCCCCTTCTCCTTTTGCCTTCAATCTTTCCCAGCGTGAGGTTCTTTTCTAAAGAGTCCTTTCTTCTCATGAGGTGGCCAAAGTATTTGAGCTTCAGCTTCAGCATTTGTCCTTCCAGGGAGCAATCAGGCTTGACTTCCTGGAGGATTGACCGATTGGATCTCCTTGCAGTCCAGGGGACTCTCAAGAGTCTTCTCCAACACCATAATTCAACAGCATCTATTCTTCGGCGCTTTGCCTTTCTTATGGTCCAGCTCTCACAGCCATACATTGCTACTGGGAAAACCATCGCTTTGACTATGCAAACCTTTGTTGGCAGGGTGATGTCTCGGCTTTTGATTAAGTTGTCTAGGTTTGCCATAGCTTTCCTCCCAAGAAGTAAACGTCTTTTAATTCCATAGCTGCGGTGATCTTGGAGCCCAGGAAAATAAAGTCTGTCACTGCTTCCATTTCTTCCCCTTCTATTTGCCAGGAAGTGATGGGAGTGGTGGCCATGATCTTCGTTTTTTTAATGTTGAGCTTCAAGCCAATTTTGGCACTTTCCTCTTTCACCCTCATCAGAAGGTTCTTTAGGTCTTCCTCACTTTCTGCCATTAGAGTGGTGTTGTCTGCATCTCTGAGGTTGTTGATATTTCTCCCAGCAATCTTGATTCCAGCTTGTGAATCATCCAGCCCTGCCTTCCTCATGATGTACTCTGCATAGAAGTGAAATAAGCAGGGTGACAGTATCCAGCCTTGTCGTACTCCTTTCCCAATTTGGAACCAATCGGTTGTTCCATGTCCAGTTCTAACTGTTGCTTCCTGGCCCGCATACAGGTTTCTCAGAAGGCAGATAAGGTGGTCTGGTACTCCCATCTCTTCAAGAACTTGCCACAGTTTGTTGTGATCCACACTATCAAAGGCTATGGCATAATCAATGAAGCAGTAGTAGATGTTTTTCTGGCACTCTCTTGCTTTCTCCATGATCCAGCGAATGTTGGCAATTTGATCTGTAGTTCCTCTGCCTCTTTGGAAACCAGCTTGTGCATCTGGTAGTTCTTGATTCACATACTGCTGAAGCCTAGCTTGTAGGATTTTGAGCATCACCTTGCTAGCTTGTGAAATGAGTGCAATGGTGCGGTAGTTAGAACAATCTTTGGCATTGCCCTTCTTTGGGATTGGAATGTAAACTGATCTTTTCCAGTCTTGTGGCCACTGCTGTGTTTTCCAAATTTGCTGGCATATGGAGTGCAGCACTTTGACAGCATCATCTTTTAAGATTTTGAGTAACTCAGCTGGAATGCTGTCACCTCCACTAGCTTTGTTGTTAGTGATGCTTTCTAAAGCCCACTTGACTTCACACTCCAGGATGTCAGGTTCGAGCTCAGTGACCGCACCATTGTGGTTATCAGGAACATTTAGATCAGCCTTATAGAGTTCCTCTGTGTATTCTTGCCACCTCTTCTTAATCTCATCTGCTTCTGTTAGGTTCTTGCTGTTCTTGTCCTTTATTGTGCCTACCTTAGCACGAAGTTGTCCTTTGATATCTCCAATTTTCGTGAAAAGATCTCTAGTCTTTCCCATTCTGTTGTTTTCCTCTATTTCTTTGCATTGCTCATTGAGGAAGGCCTTCCTATCTCTCCTTGCTGTTCTCTGGAAATCTGCATTCAGTTGGGTATATCTTTTCCTTTCTCCCTTGCTTTTGGCTTCCCTTCTTTCCTCAGCTATTTGTAAAGCCTTGTCAGACAGCCACTTTGCCTTCTTGCATTTCTTTGTCTTTGGGATGGTTCTAGTTGCCTCCTGTACAATGTTACAGACCTCTGTCCAAAGTTCTTCAGGCACTCTGTCTACCAAATCTAAGCCCCTAAATCTATTTGTCACCTCCACTGTATATTCGTAGGGGATCTGATTTAGGTCATACGTGGAGGGCCTAGTGGTTTTCCCTACTTTTTTAAGTTTAAGCCTGAATTTTGCAATAAGAAGCTCATGATCTGAGCCACAGTCAGCTCCAGGCGTTGTTTTTACTGCCTGTATAGAGCTTCTTCATCTTTGGCTGCAAAGAATGTAATCAATCTGATTTTGATGTAGACCATCTGGTGAAGTCCATGTGTACAGTCGTCGTTTGTGTTGCTGGAAAAGGGTGTTTGCTATGACTAATGTGTTCTCCTGACAAAACTATCAGTCTTCGCCCTGCTTCATTTTGTACTCCAAGACCAAACTTGCCTGTTATTCCTATTACCTCTTGGTTGCCTACTTTAGCATTCCAATCCCCTATGATGAGAAGGACATCTTTTTTGGGTGTTAATTCTAGAAGCTGTTCTAGGTCTTCATAGAAACGGTCAACTTCTTCCTCTTCAGCACCAGTGGTTGGGGCATAGACTTGGATTACTGTGATGTTGAAAGGTTTGCCTTGGATCCGAATTGAAATCATTCTATCATTTTTGAGGTTATACCCCAGTACTGCTGTTCCCACTCTCTTGTTCACTATGAAGGCTATTCCATTTCTTCTAAGGGATTCCTGCCCACAGTAGCAGATATAATGGTCATCTGAATTAAATTCTCCCATTCCTGTCCATTTTAGTTCACTAACTCCCATGATGTCGATGTTCAGCCTTGACATCTCACGTTTGACCACATCTAGCTGACCTTGATTCATAGATCTGACGTTCCAGGTTCCTATGCAGTATTGTTCTTTGCAGCATCGTACTTTCCTTTCACTTCCAGACACATCCACAGCTGAGCTTCCTTCCGGTTTTGGCCCAGCTACTTCATTCTTTCTGGAGCTACTAGTACTCATGTTCTGCTCTTCCCCAGTAGCATAATGGACACCTTCCGACCTGAGGGTCTCATCTTCCAGTGTCATATCGTTTAGCCTTTTAGTTTTGTAATCCATGGGGTTTTCTTGGCAAGAGTACTGGAGTGGGTTGCCACTTCCTTCTCCAGCGGACCACGTTTAGTCAGAACTCTCTGCTGTGACCTGTCCATCTTGGGTAGCCCTACATGGCATAGCTCACAGCTTCATTGAGCTACTCAAGCCCCTTTGCCACGACAAGGCAGTGATCCATGAAAGGGATCTTTTAACCCTGCCTTATCCTGAACACCAACAAATGTGTTGCTGTTCCCTTAATGCCTGCAGGCACTTGCTTCTAACAGTCAACTCCATCTACTGTTTGACTTAAATTAACCACCCTGGCCCTTTAAGTTAGCATAAAGAGCAACTTATTTAGAAGCACAATTCTATGCATATCTACTCAGAAGTAAGTCCTATTGTGTTCAATGGTTTACTTCCAGGGAAGTGTGTATAGGATTGTAGCCAGAGTGTAAATTGTAAATCTGCAGACTCTAGATACTTACAAGTAATTGTAAGGGGGTATACAACTATGCTCTGAATATCCTGTCTGCGGTTTGCAGTATATTGCACTTATACTACTTCAATAAAGCAATATTTTTGGTAACTTTGGGCTGTGTTATTATGGATGTTAACCAAAAGACATTTGTCTTTTTTATATCCTCATCAAACTTTTTTCATTAAAGAAAAAAGAGAGAACCAGGACAAAGCATCTAATTAATATTAGCAATATATAGCAATAATATTAGCAATAATTAATATTGCTTATTGTGCCTTGCGTTGTTTGTACAATTTTGAATAAGAATTTGGATAAAACCGCATAACACCACAATTTGCTATTTTAATCAAGACATTTTGGGGAAAAATCACCAAAAAAACCCCATCCCTAGCGATTCCAGATCATTTATGAATCCCTTAAAATAGTACAGATCTCCTTGAGCCCCATTATTTATTTATTTCCAGTGCAAAAGCTTTTTGTTCATTTCTCTATCTCTCTCTTTTCCCATGAGTGTGCCATTTCCTTCACAGCATTGAGTACTTTTTTTCTGAACATCAGGGATTTTTTCAAAGACTTTTAGAAATCCAAATATACAACAACTTACAGATAACATACTAGAAATGCAGGAAGAATTTTTAACAGTTACTGAAGCATAACTATCCAGTGCAGAAACCCTGGTGATTCTTCCTTAGCAGTGGTAGTTTTTCTTATAAATTCTAATTTCTGCTTTTCGCCAATGTAGTTGGAACAGAAATTAAACTAATCTGGAATTTTCTTGATACGCCTGATCATTTAAGCTTCAATATATGTTTGAATGCTAGATAGAATTAATGTTAAAGAAATGATATAAAATGAAAAAGCATATATGGTTGAGAGCCCTTAATTTCAATAATTGTTCTATCTTTGGCAGTCCAATCCTAACCTGTGCTGGAACAGACAGGCCCCCCTGACCTGTCCCGTATCCAGTTGAGGCTGATAGCAGCACAACTCAGAGTAAGGGGAATTACTGGCATCAGGGGGTGTAGGCTGCCCACTGGCATGGTGCCATGAACACTCATCACTTCCAGCAGCAGCCCAGCTTTGTAAAATGGCATGTCAACAGCCAGCAGTTCCAGCTAGTTCCAATAGCACAAGTAAAGGTCCCATTAGAATTGAGCTATAAGTTGACCCAGCAGAAATGGAAAATAGACCTTTGGGTTTTTTATTCCTCTCCTATTCTGTTTTAAAAGCCTCAGTCATTTTAGCTTCTTCCTGTATTTGGAGGATGGCCACAAATAATTTTAGATCTCTTTCTTTGTACATAATTAAATGTTGTTCTCTTTCCAGTGAAATGACTGAAACAGTAGGCAGTTTTTAAATTGTAAGGCATGATTTATACTGTGGCTACATACTATTTAGGGGGCAATCCTAACTTGCTCTGGAGTGGACAGGCCAGCGTGCCATATCCAACACAAGTTCGGAGCTGCCTGGAACCTCCACGGGGCAAGGGGATGTTTGGGCCCTTACCCCAGGGTAGGTGCCTGCCGCCCCAATGGGTTACTTAGATCCCATGGGTTACTTAAATAGTCTGTTATTTAGCAGGTGTAGAGCCAAGCAAGCCGCGCAGCCTGGGGACGGGAGCTTGGATGCAGTCTAGAGGTTGCGTCCCAGCTCCACCTCCTGGCCCGCCCACCCTACCCCGTTCTTCCCTCCCACCCACCCTACCCCTGCCCAGAAATGCCCCTATGCCAGCCGAACTCAGCGAGTGCAGGAGCGGCATGCTGGCAGCTTGCGCTATGAATTGCAGTTAGAATTGCTTGTGTTGTAAATTGTGGTTAGAATTGCACTGTGTATTGTTTTCTGTCTCTTTCTTAATCATGCCTAACAATTGTTTTATCTTTGTTATTTGCTTTTCATTAATTGATAATGCATTGCAGTATTTGTTAGCAGAATTATTTACACTGAACCTCAGAATTTTCTTGTTTGGTATTAGCTAGTAAATGCAACTGCTGATTATATGTTTTATAGTTTCCATTAGACCTATACAAGTTTTTTTTGTATTTTTATTATTGGCCCTTGGTGACTCCAAATGTTTTGGTATTGAGTTTATTATAACTTTGCCTGGATATAAATAATTATTTCATCTGAGTCAGTTCTGTGTCAAAATCTAACTATTTATCTCTCAGAATTGATATGATTGTTGAAACAATGTAATTTAGGGCCCAGTCCTATCCAACTTTCCAGCTCTGGTGCAGCTGTGCCAACAGGGCGTGTGCTACATCCTGCAGTGGAAGGGTCTTATGGAGGCCTCCTCCAGGTAAGGGAACATTTGTTCTCTTTTCCTCCGGGCTGCATTGTAACTGCACTGACACAGCAAAGTTGGATAGGATTTGACCCTTACTCTGTTCACTGTGAATTAGGTTATTGGATATATTTTGGGCTTTCAAAAACCTCAGGACCTGTAGTTATGCTTGTTTCATTGGCATGCAATATTATCTAATAATAAGCAGTGGTATAAGATTCTTCTTAGATAACGGTTGAACATACAAGCCAAAGAGTGACAGCACAATCCTATTCATGTCTTCTCAGAATTAAGTCCCACTTTGTTCAATGGGGCTTACTTCCAGGAAAGCATGCATAGTATAGTATCGTGAGTCATATAAAAGAATAAACACAAGCTTTTACAGAGTGCAGTTTTAATCGCACTCTGTACTGTGGAGAACCTACACTTCTGCAGTTTGTATTTTTATTTCTCTTTAAATTACAGTGTAGCTTTTTTTTTTAAAGAATATTTCCTATACCTGGATTCTACACTGTGTAAAGCTCATGACCCCTGAAGTGGCCCTTACCCCAGGTGTTTAAATATGACACTGAGATCTGACATTCCTCAGATTTCTATGCCTCAAGGTTAATGTTTGGTGGTTTCCAGGAGAGTCTCTGTTCTTACTCTGCTCCAGCACAGCCAGAGTTTGACCTTTTGGGACATTATGTGTCTGAAGAACCTGTCTTTTACAAAAAGAGTGTGACTGATGGATTCGATTCAGAAGTAGATAGTGGTGATTTGGATTGTTCAAGGAATGACTTCTAGGCTGAATTTTTTTTTTTAAAAAAATATAGTTTAATTTGAATCCATACGGACGCTAATTAATTTAAATTGTCACATATAGATTTAGTTTCCACCTGCACATTTTGATTTTTGCTTGGCATAAATCACTGTATAGACTTATTGCTTATATGAAGGATGAGTTGAAATGGCCCAAATATTAGTGCTCTTATCACAGGTTGCAAATACAACTCCCCTTTTTAGCAGGTTTTTTTTTGGGGGGGGGGATGAAAGCCCAAACTTATCTAATGTTTCAGTGCTGATGCAGCCACAATGTAAGATAAGGGAACAAATATTTCCTTGCTTTGAGGAGACATCCATGACTGCCCCCCCCACCTCAGGATGTGGCACACACCCCATTGGCACAGCTGCATCAGAGTAACCAGTAACGTTTATTGGCATGTATAGCACAAAATAAATCCATCCATCAACAGGGTACTATGAAGCAAAAAACTAAAGAAAACCTAAAACATGCATCAGCACTAGACACTAAATAAGTTACACATTGCCAGAAACAATTCCTAGCATGTTGTTTTCTGAATGTATTTATGAAGCACTGAGAGTAGGAACTTTGAAACCCGCTCCATAATTTCAATTGAACAATCATTAAGAAGAAATTTCAAGTTTGCTAGATCTGAGAAGCCATCTCTTTTAGATAAGAAAGGGTGCAAATAAACCAAATGGGAGCTGGCATGCCGAGGACAATAAAACATATGGGCCATAGTTTCAATAGACCTTTTACAAGGGCAACACACTCTGCATAGGGGTCTTGCTGTATCTCCCATCTGTGATCTTGGATAGCAACACATTAAATAGGAAATATTAAATATTTCTTGCTAAGGAAATAGCACACTGTTCAACTGGATTAATAATAATAATAATAATAATAATAATAATAATAATAATAATAATAATAATA
>JAJKFI010000004.1:34242406-34294677 GCA_029204185.1 Lerista edwardsae | reverse complement strand
TAATAATAATAATAATAATAATAATAATAATAATAATAATAATAATAATAATAAAGTTAAATGGGTCCCTGTCCCAAAAGGGCTCACAATCTAAAAAAAATGCAGAACACCACCAGCAGCAGCCACTAGAAAAGACACTGCTGGGGTGAAGAGGGACAGTTACTCTCCTCCTGCTAAATATAAGAGGAACACCACTTGAAAAAGTGCCTCTTGCCCAGTTAGCAGGGGTAAAATAGTGGAAAACCTCATCAAAGGTAAAATCCTAAAACACGTAGAGGAACAAGTGTTGCTGAAGGAAAGTCAGCATGGCTTCTGGAAGGGTAGGTCTTGCCTCACAAACCTTTTAGAATTCTTTGAAAAGGTCAACAGACACGTGGATGTGGGAGTGGATATCATATATCTGGATTTTCAGCAGGCGTTTGACTCAGTCCCCCACCAAAGGCTGCTGAGGAAACTTCACAGTCAGGGAATAAGAGGGCAGGTCCTCTTATGAATTCAGAATTGGTTGAGGGCCAGGAAACAGAGAGTGGGGGTCAATGGGCAATTTTCACAATGGAGAGAGATGAAAAGTGGAGTGCCCCAGGGATCTGTCTTGGGGCCGGTGCTTTTCAACTTGTTCATAAATGACCTGGAAACAGGCATAAGTAGTGAGGTGGCCAAGTTTGCAGATGACACGAAAATTTTCCAGGTGGTGAAAACCAGAGGGGATTGTGAAGAGCTCCAGAAGGATCTCTCCAAGTTGGGGGAATGGGCAACAAAATGGGCGATGTGTTTTAACGTAGGCAAGTGTAAAGTGATGCACACTGGGGCAAAAAATCAAAACTTCACCTATAGGCTTATGGGTTCTGAGCTGTCTGTGACAGCTCATGAGAGAGATCTTGGGGTGCTGGTGGACAACTCAATGAAGGTTTCGACCCAATGTGCAGCAGCAATTAAGAAGGCCAATTCCATGCTTGGGGTAATTAAAAAGGGGGTTGAGAACAAAACAGCCAATATTATTATGCCATTGTACAAATCAATGGTAAGGCCACATCTAGAGTATTGCGTACAGTTCTGGTCACCACATCTCAAAAAGGACATAGTGGAGCTGGAAAAGGTGCAGAAGAGAGTGACAAAAATGATTACTAGGCTGGGGCACCTCCCTTATGAAGCATGATTGCAGCGTTTGGGGCTCTTCAGTCTAGAAAAAAGGCGTCTGAGAGGGGACATGATTGAGACATAGAAAATTATGCATGGGAGAGATAGAGTTGATAGAGGGATGTTCTTTTCCTTCTCTCACAATACCAGAACCAAAGGACATCCAGTGAAATTGAGTGTTGGGAGAGTTAAAACAGAAAAAAGGAAATATGTTTGTACTCAGTGGGTAATTAAGCTATGGAACTTCTTGCCACAGATTCCTGGAGGAAAAGTCCATTGTGGGCTAAAGGCATGATGGGTTGTACAACTTCCTTATGTTAATAGTAGGCTACTCAGAATGCCAGGTGCAAGGGAGTGGCAAAAGAATGCAAGCATCTTGTTGTCTCCTGGGCTCCCTGAGGCACCTGGTGGGCCGCTGTGAGATACAGGAAGCTGGACTAGATGGGCTCTTGGCCTGATCCAGCAGGGCTCTTCTTATGTTCTTCTTCTTCAAATGTTCTTATGGCAGCACCAGAGGCTAGAGTGGTGCTATAAAAAGGGTCACATCAGAAGGTGTGCAATTCACTATCTCTTAATGGTATAAAATGGAAAAATAATGACGTTATACTTGAGGGGGTTAACTGCCAGTTCGAGACTTGTGGTTTTCCGAAGAGATCCAGTAACAATGGCCCAAAGGCATCAGTGATAGAAATGTGGATAAGATTGGGCCCTTAATGTTCTCCTCAATCATCAGTGGTGGCAACCCCACTCCTGCCTTATGCTATGCTTTTTTTTAACCCATAAAGTGCAAGAAAGTGTGAAGAAATCTCTGGTGTCTGATTGGCTTCAGACATCATCATGTAGCTAAATCTCATTGACTGTGTTGCATTTTCATGAAGGTGAATAGAAGGAATGGTGATTCTTTATGACCTTGGTCTAGCCTTGTGGTAGTTAGGTGCACTTGATTCTGGGAAAACAAATTGCACTTGGATCCACTTCGGTGCTGCTTCAGAGAGATCTCTAAATCAAGGAAATTTTTTCCAAAGCAGCTCAAACTGAAGCAAAACCACTGCTTCATTTACCTTTTCTTCCTCTTCTGTATATGATTGACAGCTTAGAGCTATCAGTGAGGCACATAGCAGCTGAAAGAAAGCAGTTAATTGGTGCTTTCCTTTCTTCCTTTCCAAGCAGTGTAATTCTTGAGGGGGATCTGAGGAAGACGGAAAAGCATATAGGCCTTGGGCTAATCACGCACTCCATTTTGTGTTAATTCTGTCTTGAAGTGTATGTTTCCAAGTACTTCTGGTTGTTCTTTCAGTAAATAGTTTCCTTCCCATTCCATTGTTACAAAATTATCAATTCCACCCTGTCAACATCACTTTGTTTCTTGTGGGTATGTTTCATTTATATTATTCACTGTTGGTCATGGGGAAAAAAAAATCATTCTCTCAATTGCTACTTCAATCCAGTTTTTCCAACCTTTCCCATTTCTCTGCCTGTGTTAGTTTTGCTTTGGCTCAGCACCTGGGCTGAGCTTCTTTATTTTTAGAGGCTTTTATCCTAGCTTTTGGCCTCAAAAAAGGCCCTCAAAGCAGCTCATGTAAATTAAAGCATACAATGCAGTGATAAAATAAATTCACAAACCCTGTTATTTCTTCTTCTAAGCAGATGGTGCCCCATGGCCACTATGAGGGAGGAAAAGGGCTTACAGGCAGTGATGTCATCCGGGCGCTCCAAGAACCGGAACGCCCAGATGATTGGCAGCTCTCCGCCCCGATGGCGGAGTCCGGCCACGCCTCCCTGCGCCCGGAATCGCTCCATTTCGGAGCAAACCAAGTGCAGGGGCGGGCGGGCGGGCGGGCGCAAAGACACACGGCTTCTACTGCGCAATGGTGTCCTTCGCTGCCAGCCCCTCCGGAGGAAGCGGTACGGTATACCGGCCCGTTCAGCCAGCATGCCATCACTGCTTACAGGGTTGTTTTTATTTTAAGGCAGTAACACTTTACAGAAGCATTATATTAAGCAGAGCCAGGTTACCTCTCAGCTGGGGGGGGGCCGTAAAACTATGTCCTCCTACTTCCCTCTTATCTCCTGGGAGGAAAGGCTCGCACATCACAGGAAAGAACGGGCAGAATTGGGCATGCTGCCTCCTGCATCAGGAGGTCTTGGGCTAGCCTTGACACTAATGCTGAAATCTTAGTCCCTAGGAGTAAGCTCCATTGAATATAGTGGGACTGGCTTTTGAATAAGCATGTGTAGGATTGGGCTATGTGTATTACATTTCTTTGGGAGCTGTTCCATATATCTTTTCTGAAATATTTCAAGGAAGTTTCCTAAGCTCAGGTCTGCATTCCTATGGCTTTGGTGCAAATTGGACACACACAAAAAATAATTATAAACTCAAATCTCTTATCTGGGCAAATTGGGCGCACACACAAAATAATTATAAACTCAAATCTCTTATCTGTTTTTTATGGATATAACTCTGAAACCTATGCACTAAATTTTTAAAAGCTAGTACAGATGTTTCCTAGGTGCACATTCATGCAATTTGGCACAAAAACATGTGGCAAGACTAGCAGGAACAATTTTAACAATATCTTGTTGTATCTGGAGCAAAAAAAAAAACCCAGCACCTGTTTGGATTAAATTTAACTGAGGGTGCAATCAGTGATGTCATGCAGGGGGAACACAGGGGAACTCAGTTCCACTAGTTAAAATTAGGGCTGACTCCGCCCACTTCACTCTCCCTCCCCCCTCCCCATTCTTCTGCAAAGAGCTTTTCTTCTTGGTTGGCTGGCACTCAGAGGGTTAAAGGGAATGACTCCAGATTCCTAGGGGGGATGAAGGCAGTGATGTCATTCAGGGGGAACGGACCAGAATGGGCGTTCTGGATCCTAACGGGCTCCGTGGCTGGTTCCGGGTTCCCAACAAGTGCCAATCAAAAGTGAGTTCCTGTTCCTAAATCATTTGAATGACACCACTGAGTGCAATCCTAACCTGAGTTAGGCCGGCATAAACTAAGCCAGCAAAGTTTGGCCAGCAAAAGGGCCACCGTAAAGTATGTTTGGACCACTCTCTGAGTCAGAGAGGCCAGCATACAGACATGAGCCAGCCTCCCTGACTCCAAGAGTAGTCCAAACACGCTTTATAGTGGCCCTTGTGCTGGCCAAACTTTGCTGGCTTAGTTTATGCCAGCCTAACTCTAGTTTAGGATTGCACTCTGACTTTCAGCCAAATCCTACTGAAAACACCATGTGGAAATGTAGCTGCGCCAGCGCAGCTTCTGCTGCACTTTGTGAAGGATTTTTGGTTGGTGGAGGTCTCTGGACAAATAAGGGAACATTTGTCCTTTGCTCATAGGATAAGCCCAGGCAACTGTTATGGGACAACTCAGACCTGTGTCAGTTCAATTGCTGGCAAAAGCCTGCACTTACTGTGCAGGGGGATCAAGCTTGAGATTTGGGGTGTGCTGCCACTGCTGATCTACTGTCTTCTGGGCCTTTATATGCCAATCCCCACCCCACATCCTCCCCATTCCTCCCCTCTCTGCCCCCGCTCTGTATGTTGGGCTTACCGGCTCTAGTGGGACTTTGGACATCCATTGGTGCATCAGCATCTTGTACTGCTGCAAAGCACTTTACAGGTGCTTTGTGGTAGCTTGCACCAGTGAAACACACTGGTGCTATTATTGGATAGAGATGGGACAGTAGTCTTGTTATGGAGAGCACCCATCTCCATATGTTTCATGAAAAGCAATAAAATTGCAGGGAAACTAATTTTGGTCATGGATTGACAAATTAATAAAAATGGAAATGAAGCAACCTTCCAGATCCGGCATAAAGCAAAGCAAATTGTTAAATAAGCCAATATAATGGATTAGGCCACTGAACAAAGGAATGAAAAAATCCAAAACATGTATTTGAATGAGTGTGGAGAAAGATGTGCGTATAGATAAATATATATATTTGCACTTCAAAAAATAGTACTCAGCAGAAGGAGAGAATAGAAGGACTATGGACAATTAGGGCAAAGGGAAAGGCTGGGAAACAGGCTTTTACAAAACCTTCCCACCTCGAACTCCCTTTTGAACCTCAAGTATAAATGTAGGAAATCCACATTCATCTTAGTGAAATGTTTCTTTCTATGCTTATAGAAGCATCTAGTGCTGACATTGCATCGCTGAGTTTTTCTGTTTGTTCTAACAAGTCCCACTGAGAAAGACCCAGTGCAGTGCTGCTGAACATAAAAGGATTTTAGAAGCTTTGTCTAGCTTTCCAGGCTAGTTCTTTTGTTATATGAATTTCCAGGCATTGAAAACTAATTTTAAAGCTAATCAGTGATATTAAAATTTTGAGTTTTAGTTCCAACTTACCTCTCTTTCCACATATCACAACAAAAAATAAACTTCAGTTCATAAAATGTCAAAACAGGCCAATTACATTTTGTGCAACCATTTAGTAAATAGGACATAATTGTGACCATAGGAACAAAGGAACAGCCCTGCTGGATCAGGACAAAGTCCCATCTAGTCCAGCTTCCTGTGTCTTCCTGAGACATTCAGGTTTAGCATCTGGGTGAGTTAAGCAGCAGGGCAAGGAAGCCAGGGCCCCAGATTCTTTAAGAACATTAGAACTTAAAAAAACAAACATAGCCATGCAGTCAGTCAGCCAGCAGGTGGGTGGGGGCTATCCAGTGTTTTGCACAGAGTGCCACATGTATGATTGTATGTCTCTGGGCCATAGGTTGTGGATGTGTCCTTGGTGCAAGGAACTCGGGGAACAGGTCTGCTCCCTAGAGTCTTTGTTGTGGATCTGGAGAAGCAGAGGCAGTCAGTGAGGGACCACAATGAGACTTCTGGGGACTTGCAGGCTTCATCCCAACCTCAGAGAGGCAGCTCCTCAGCTGCCAGGGAAAGAAGTCTCAGGGCTGGAGGGTGTCAACCTGGTATGGAGGGAAGCTGTCCCCCAGTGAGAACCCCTTCTTCCAGTGATGAGTCCACATCCAGTCGCACTAAGGATGCTCCTCAGCGGGAGGGGGGTCATGGGCTCCTTGTAGCAGGTGACTCTATAGTTAGGAATATAGAGAGGGGGGTCTGTGATGGATGTGAGGATCGCATGGTAACTTGCCCGCCTGGTGCAATAGGCTGGTAGAGAGTGCTGGGGAGGAGGTAGCAGTTGTGGTGCATGTTGGCACCAACAACGTGGGGAAACGTAGCCGGGAGGTCCTGGAAACCAAATTTAGGTTGCTAGGCAGGAAACTGAAGGCCAGGATCCCTAAGGTAGTATTCTCAGAAGTGCTACCCGTTCCATGTGCAGGGCCAGCTAGGCAGGGGGAGCTCAGGGGTCTCAATGCGTGGATGAGACAGTGGTGTCGGGAAGAGGGGTTTAGATTCGTTAGGCACTGGGGAACATTCTGGGACAAACCAGGCCTGTACAAGAGGGATGGGCTTCACTTGAACCAGAATGGAACCAGACTGCTGGCGCATAACATTAAAAAGGTGGCAGAGCAGCTTTTAAACTGACACCTGGGGGAAAGCCGACAGGAGCCGAGTGGCGTCTGGTTTGGAACTCCTTATCCCTCTGGGAAGAGGAGGGTGGAGGAGTACCACAGAGTAATGTCAGAATAGGAAATAGGATATGAAGCTACTACAGGAAGAGAAAAGCAGAGCAGGATTTGGAGTACCAGATTGGCAACTATATTACCAAGCAGCAGCATTAAATTGAATTAAAGATGGGGCGAATTTAAAGAATCTTGAAGAGAGGATATTAAAACTTGAAGACTATGATCTACAGATAGGTTGGCATGCATTCTTAATATATGATAAAGTTAAATATTATGGACATTTTAGACAACGTACATTAAGAAGGGCACTAATATGGATTTGGGACCAAATAAGATATAAAATATATACCAAGATACCAAGAGGGATAAAACCATTGGAGATTGAACAAAACCAGATTGTATTAAAGAAGATCAAAATAGAATTTATTAAATGAGGAGAACTTCTAAACAAAATAGAATTAGAAAAAAATGGAATAAATTTGAATTGGTGGCAGAAACACAAATAAAATCTCGAATTAAAGAAGATACAAAGACCGAAATTTATGAAGAAGAAACTGAATTTGATAAACTATTTTTGGAAGAGAAGGACAAATATATTAAAAGGATGTATATATTTTTGTTGAGAATGAGAATGGAGGATGAAACAGTCAGAGGCAATGATACAATGGGCTAAAAATTTTGGATATAGTATCTCTTCAGAAAGTTGGGAACAGATATGGAAGATAAACATTAAAATAACTAAAGCAACATCGTTTAAGGAAAACCTCTACAAAATGTTTTGCAGATGGCATCTAGCATCAGAGAAATTGGCTAAAATGTACATAGGAACTTCAAATAAATGCTGGAAGTGCAGAGAAAAGGAAGAAATATATTACCATATGTGGTGGACATATGTGTGATAAAGCGAAAAAATACTGGCAATTTATACATGGACTATTACAAAGAATATTAAAATGTTTGATTCCATTTAAGCCTGTTCCTCCTAAATATTATATCAGTTATAGAAGAAGAAAGCAAGAAGCATTTAATTATTCATATTAATACAGCAGCGAGACTATTATATGCACAACTATGGAAAAATGAAGAAGTGCCAAAAATAGAGATGTTGATAACATTTATGAAGTAGCAGAAATGGACACATCAGAAAGAATGAAAGGGAAATCTTGGAAAAATTAAAAGATATTGGAAACCTTTTTATGAGTGGCTAGATAAGTTATAAAAATCAAAGTTGGCATATAGAAATTTATGATGTAGAAATAAGCAAAATGAAGATTGGTATGTAATAGAAAAAAATCTTAAAGAGTTTTTATAAATGTTGAATATGTTATAATAGATGAGAAAAAGATACAGCAATTTAAACTTCCTTAAATTTATATAACTCAACATTAGATTACCTAATGTGTCTTAACCTTTGTACCCTATCCTATGTATATCCTAAATCACCTTTTGGGCTTAGTGTGTCAAAACTTAGGAAAATGCTTAACTTGACTCTGCTGGTGTGACAACCCACCTCCCAAACAAAAGAGAAACAATTCCTTATATTTGTTTATTTAAACAAAAAGTACGGTCTAATTATGTATAGTACATAATATATAAAGAAACATCAAATAATTACAAAAATGAAAAATGAGTAAAACAAACTCCGTTTTTGTCAGGCATTGGTGAATGTTGGTGTGTCACCCCAAACGTTGTGGTATGTCAGCTTTGACATGTGTGTCATAGGTTTTCCATCACTATCCTAAATCCTACCCCGATCCATTAGAAGAAAATAAATAAATAAATAAATAAATAAATAAATAAATAAATAAATAAATAAATAAAGGAATTGGAAATACGCCTGCAAGTGTGAGTGTAAGTGACAGTTGCTCCACTAGAAAGAGAGGTGGGGTAAATGGATCAAATAAGAGTCCCTCTTTGGGGAACCCCCCCCCCCCAATATAGATGTTGTTATGCAAATGCCCGAAGTCTCCGAGAAAAGATGGGGGAACTGGAATGTCTGGTGGCTATGCAAAACATTGATATAGTGGGCGTAACGGAAACCTGGTGCAATGCAGAGAACCAGTGGGATACTGCAATCCCAGGCTATAAACTCTATAGGAGGGATAGGGAAGGGTGTGTTGGCAGTGGGGTGGCCATCTATATCAAAGAAGGGATAGAATCCAGCAGAGTAGAAACTGAAGGTGGGTCAGACTCCACCATAGAGTCACTGTGGGTTAAACTACCAGGCCATAAGAGCGCTGTAACAGTGGGGTGGTGGTGCTATCATCCCCCGGATTAAAAACTTGAAGGGGACCTTGAAATGAGGAAACAAATCAGGGCAGTGACCAAGAAAGACAGGGTTGTAATCATGGAGGACTTCAATTATTCTAATATCGACTGCATTCCTTAACGTGCTAAATGACTGTGCCTTAGAGCAGCTAGTATGAAGCCCACCAGAGGACAGGTGACTGGATTTAATATTGAGCAGTACTTGGGACCTGGTTAGGGATGTAAATGTTACTGAGCCATTGGGAAACAGTGACCATGCTGCGATTGGTTTCTCCTTGCATGTCCAAGAAAGAGGGCAGAGCAAATCTGATACAAAACCCCTCAACTTTCAAAGGGCAGATTTCCTTCAGTTGAGGAGGCTAGTTAGAAGTAAAATGAAAGGGAAGGTAAAAACAGTCCAGTCCCTCCAGGCTGCGTGGAGCCTGTTTAAAATAACAGTTGAGAGGCCCAGCGGAAGTGTATAACCCAAAGAAAGAAGGGCTTGACTAGGTCCAGGAGGGTACCTGCATGGCTGATGAATAAAGTGAGAGAGGCCGTAAAAAGCAAGGAAGCTTCCTTCTGGAAATGGAAGTCTTGCCCGAATGAAGAGAATAAAAAAGAACATAAACTCTGGCAGAAGACATGTAAGAAGTTGATACGGGAGGCCAAGAAAGATTTTGAGGAACGTATAACCAGTAACATAAAGGGGAACAATAAAAGCTTCTTCAAATATGTTAGAAGCAGGAAACCTGCCAGAGAGGCGGTTGGCCCGCTGGACAGTGTGGGAAGGAAAGAGGAGATAAATTGCAGAGAAATTAAATGAATTCTTTGTGTCGGTCTTCACAGCAGAAGACCTTGGGCAGATACCACTGCCTGAACAGCCTCTCCTAACTAAGGAATTAAGTCAGATAATGGTTACTAAAGATGTTTTAGATCATATTGATAAATTAAATATAAATAAGTCACCAGGCCCAGATGGCATCCACCCAAGAGTTATCAAGGAACTAAAGAATGAAGTTGCTGACCTCTTAACTAGAGTATGCAACTTAAAACAGCCACAGTGCCAGAGGATTGGAGGATAGCCAATGTCACACCAATGTCACACCAATTTTTAAATAAGTGAGGAGGGGAGACCCTGGAAACTACAGGACGGTCAGCCTAACGTCTGTTCCAGGTAAGATGATGGAAAGCCTCATCAAAGATAAAATCCTAAAGCACATAGAGGAACAAATGTTGCTGAAGGAAAGTCAGCATGGCTTCTGTAAGGGTAAGTCTTGCCTCATGAACGTTTTAGAATTCTTTGAAAAGGTCAACAGGCATGTGGATGTGGGAGAACCTGTGGATATCATATATCTGGATTTTCAGCAGGCGTTTGACACAGTCCCCCACCAAAGGCTGCTGAGGAAACTTCACAGTCAGGGAATAAGAGGGCAGGTCTTCTTATGGATTCAGAATTGGTTGAGGGCCAGGAAACAGTGAGTGAGAGTCAATGGGCAATTTTCACAATGGAGAGAGGTGAAAAGTGGAGTGCTCCAAGGATCTGTCTTGGAGCTGGTGCTATTCAACTTGTTCATAAATGACCTGGAAACAGGCATAAGTAGGCATAAATGACCGTATAAACAGGCATAACAGGCATAAGAGGTGGCCAAGTTTGCAGATGACACAAAACTTTTCCGAGTGGTGAAGACCAGAAGGGATTGTGAAGAGCTCCAGAAGGACCTCTCCAAGTTGGGGGAATGGGCAGCAAAATGGCAGATGCGTTTCAATGTAGGCAAGTGTAAAGTGTTGCACATTGGGGCAAAAAATCAAAACTTCACATGTAGGCTAATGGGTTCTGAGCTGTCTGTGACACTCAGGAGAGAGATCTTGGGGTGCTGGTGGACAACTCGATGAAGGTGTTGACCCAGTGTGCAGCAGCAATTAAGAAGGGCAATGTGGAATAAAATAGCATAACACCGCAATTCACTATTTTAATCAGGATATTTTGGGGAAAAAATCACCAAAAACACCCTCTCTAAGTTTAGGGTTCTCCGCTCCCCCCCCCCCCCACCAAGCAAGAAGGTTTTTTAGAGACCCAGATTAAGTGAGTGGCCATGAATAATTAAAACCACAGATACAGGATCCCTGGATACGGGGGACCAGCTGTATTTGCACCTATATACAGTATTTCTCACTCATCTCACTCATCTTTCACAATTGCTAGATGTACCTGTCCAATGGTCTAGACTCTAGGTACCACATGTGCAACTTTGCCACAGCTTATGTAGATGTATCCCCAAGTACCAAACAAAGTACACTTGCCCTTAATATTGAAATATTCCGGCCTGGGAACCATCAAAACAAGGCACCACTTCAATTAGCTCAGCCACAAAGTCTCTTAGCCAGTGAGACTGCTGGCACGTCCATAGAACGTCTAGTCCAGTAGTGTACAACCTGGGCTTCAAGACACTCCAGGGCAAACGGAACCACTGCTTTTGCTCTAAAGGGGAGTGGCAGTAGTGGTGGCCACAGCGATGGCTCCTCTGGGATCGCACTGCTGGTCAACAGAGTTTTTTTTATGTACCATGCAGAGCCCCCATGGCCCCTTCTACAGACTGACCTGTGCCTCAGCATGACTCCCTGAAGAGACCCACTTCTGGATTTGCAACAAAACTGGAAGTGAATCACAATAGCTTCAGGAAGCTGTTCTGAGGCACAAGGAGGCCGACAGAGGGATCTGTGGAGGCCCTGCACCTTCCAGAGGACTAATTGCTACCCCAAGTACTTAAAAAACCCTTTTTTGTACAACAATGTAATCCCCGCGGTACCATTGCCTCCAAGCCCCCCTTCCCCAAATATAGTCCCAACTTTTGTGTAAAGGTTGGGAACCATTGTCTATCCCTTGTTCCCAAAACCAACTCAGTAATCCAGAACTGGCAGTATTTTAAATATCGGCACTTGATGAAAGAAATGGTAGCTGTAAGCTGTAGGGTCCGAAATCTATGCTGGAACTAATGTGACAGTCCCTTCAAGAGAGGGTTTCTTCCCTTTAGAACAGTGGTTCTCAAACTTTTTAGCACCAGGACCTACTTTTTAGACAGATTGTGATGTCATGGCTGGAGGTCCCATCATTGTGACACTAGGGCCTGCCATTTTTCTGAGAATGCAGCAATAAATTGGTTTATCTCTCAGCCATTTTCCAATAGCAAAATGAATCAGAAAGAAAAAAGCCTATTTACAACCTTGACACACCAAAACAATCACACAGCCCTACCCCTTTCCAGCATCTTCTCATATTTTCAATATGGTTGCTTTAGATGGTTCACAACCCACCAGCTTGCAATCACTGGTGGCTCACAGTTTGGGAACCACTATGGAACTAGGTGGCAAGCTCAGTCTGAACTAGGAATTATGAGCTGCCTTTGAAGGAGCAGACATGCCTCCAGTCTTCAGCCCAATCCTACGGTTGAGCTGTGCCAGTAGAATGCGTGTTCCACCAGCATATGTTCACATAAAAGCCCTGTAAAATACTTGGTGACAGCATACTAGCTGGTGCAGCAGCAGGAGGGCTGGAGACTTCCTGTGTCTTGGTGAAGATTGGGATGCTTGCCAGACAAGAGGCATCCAGCACAGGAGTGAGGGGAAGGCATGGAATGGGGAAGCGAATGGCAGGAGATGGGCAGATTGGGCCCAAGAGGGAGTCAGGATCAGTGGCACCAGCACACACTATATCCGAACTCTCTTCTTGGGTCTGATCTGACGCACAGATTAAAAGTGTAGATTCCGGCTGCTGGAGCTTACCTGGGGCAAGAGGATAAATGTCCCCTTACCCCAAGGAGACCTCCAGCAGCCAAAATTCTCCCACAGGATACAACATAGTCTGCACTGGTGCTACTGCATTATCATGCTGGAATTTAGTTAAGATTGGGTTTCTTGAGTTGCTGGATCCAAAAGGTTAAGGTGCCTGTCAAGCAGGGAGAGAGAATGCATTATGGAGTAATTGGTTTTTAAGCATCAAGGAAAAGCATTTTGCAAATAAGTACAGCCATTCAGAGGAAGAAAATTGGGCAGCGTAATGCAAAAATCTTGTCCCAGGTTTCTGGATATAGGAGCACACGAAGTAAGATTTCTGATACTGCCTTAGAGATAAGAGATCATTTCAAATCTTCAGGCACCTGAAAGCATAAGGCAAACATCTGAACTGGCTTTGAACTGTGCAGGCTCAACACCTTATTAAATATCCCCTCTCAAAAGAACATGAGGGAACCTCAGAAGGATGCATTTCCAGGACATTTTTTAGGCCATGCAGTTTAGGAATATGTTTCTATAGCTTCTAAATCTATAAATATATCCCCCTTGTAATTCCTTATAGTCTTCTAAATTTGTCTTTTGTAGCATAACATAATGGTTGAAATTGTTAATTGACACCATCTGGGTATCTGGAGACAGTATAATATGACTATGAGTCTTGGTTATTCTTCCCTGAACTATTAAAAATGATTGACCTCCTGTTAATGTCTGCTTTTCTGCTAAGCAGCAATGTGATATGTCAAGGATATCTTGAAGTAACTCACTAGATGTTTAGCTATCTTACATATTTCAGTGAGGAAATGGTATGGATGCTAGATGAAATGTTCTTGTCTCTACCACTGTAAGCTGGCCCGTCTCTTAAATAGCTTGCCCTCTATTTAATTCAGTTTGAAGTCAAAAGGTAGAAAGAGACCTGTATAAAGCAAGAATACTAAGAATTGGACATAAATATTGTTTAAGGATTCGTTATTCAGCATCGTTATCTCAGATGGAGCAGATCTTTGGTGTCATGACTGCTAAATTTAATTGGCACTGTCATGAATGAAGGCTTTATCTGCTTTCATTTGAATTCTTCCACTGACCTTTCACAGTAGTTTTCCTTGATGCTCAGCCTGTGACATTTTATAAAGAAAAATACCTCACTGTGAGTTATTTTATAGCCACCTGAGTCATTTCTAATTAAGAAAATGGTTTGCTATTGAATCAACTATTACGTAAATGTCAATTTCACTATGGTGATAAGGAAATTCAACTACTTTTTTCAAATTCCTAAATAGCTAAAATTATGAGGGAATTTTTCAACAGGTGTACCTTGTCAACTATGAGGTGACACACTTGCTGAAATTCCTTCTTCTACACAATTGTTAAACGTCCAGAAGCCCAAAAGTTGAAAAGTTGGCCACCTCTGGTTTAGAAAGTAGCTTTTGTGAGATATGTATAGAAACTTGAGCTTCTTAAACTTCTCCTGACGGTACCACAGCAATTGCACCACCACAGGTACCCAGGGACTTTTAGACATACCTGGGTGGTCGGGGTAACCTTTTGCAGGGCTGGGGAGGCCTGTAGCCCCCTCCACAGGTCTCCCCAAAGCCAGGAGAAGACCTGGTTTGCGCTCAAAAGCTTTCTGGTTTTCGGCTTCTGGTTTTCAGCTGACCACATAGGTATATCTACAAGTCCCTGGATGCCCGCAATTGTTGCTGCGCTGTTGGGTCACCCTCCCAAGCCCCAGTCTCCGCTCCTTGCAGTGGTCCCAAAGTCCAAGGAGGACTTTGGAAACCGCTGGTCTAGGCAATATTTTTTAAAGGTTATCATCAGAATATGATGGCTAGAACTCAAGTATGAGATAACATACAAACTGGAAGAAGCATGAATATGTGTTTCTAGAGAAGCACGAAGATCGCTTTTTTCAATTTAGAGTAGCAGTCCAACCAATTTTCCAGCACCAGGGTAAGGACAATGCAGCATTCCCTTACCTTGAGGAGGCCTCCGTGACTACTACAACTATGCAGAATGCAGATCATGCCTCATTGCTTTGCTTGTGCTGGAAAGTTGGCTAGGATTTGGGCCTCATGCATTTATTTGGCATCTTTCCCATAAAATTGCAATCACATCCTCTGTTGTACTGCATTGTGTCCAAGCTTTTACACTAAGCATAGTTCTTCCTTCCTTACAGTGTTAACCCTGCTAAGGTCTATTACCATCTTTCTTCTTTAAATGATCTTTGAAACCACACTACTGACACACAGACCTAAAAACACTCTTCAGTTCAAGCAAATCTACTACAATTTCACTATTTTACTTTGTTTGATCCAGTCTTGCCATACAAATATTATAGGCTCAATCCTATCCAACCTTTTGGCACCAATGCAGCCCCAATGCAGCCTTGAGGAGGGCAACCCCCTTGATTGCTTCTGCATGCACGCACGCTTTTTTAAAAAAAGGAAAGTTACTTTTTTCTTTATGGCTTAATACTATGCAGCAAGGGAGACTTATTTTGAAAAAAAAAAAATGGATAGCCAGCAGGTGGCACTAGTTAATCATAATCTGTTGTATTATAACTTTATTGTTAAGTCCTGCAGTAGTAGTTAGCAATTCATACATGTTAATATTGAACATTGTTGCATTTAAACATCACATTATGTTAATGAAAACTCTGAATCAATTCAAAATAGGCACTGTTACTTTAATATGGGTTAGTGAAGGAACTGGCTGCAATTTCCAAGCAATTATTTGCACTTATCAATAGACATGCAGTTGCACACTTGGTGAGAAGCTATTTGGAGCCACATCAAGTAGCAAGAAAAAAAAATTATCTTGTTTAATATTTTCACATAAATACCTCAATAATACCTCAGTAAATCAGTGTGGGTGAAAAATGCCAAAATCTTGTTGTTTATGAATAATTCCTCAATAGGAGCTTTTCTCAAGTAGGAGCATCCCCCTGTACCTGAAAATCCTGTACCTGCTGATTTGGTTATCCATAGATTTGCCACCCCCCACACCCATTAACATTAGGGCAATCCTAACTTGCTCTGGAGTGCTGGTTGGCACTCTCGCGCTAGTGCTGCTGCTGTTGGGCCGATGCTAGCAGAGTTGGCCCAATGTGGGGGTTTGGATGGGGCTGTCCGAGGGGGAGAAGTGTTCCTTCTTTTACAGGACGCTGTAAGATATAAGCAAAAGGAATTGCGTGTTGACTTCTCTTCTAGCTTTGAGACTTGGAGTTAACTTTTTTGTTCATGTTTTGGTGGAGAGCAGCGTCTTCTACGGTGCTTTTAAAAAAAGTTTTGTATATTTTTTGGAGCTGGTTTTTTTGTTCTTTGGTTAATCTCCTTTGATCCTTATATAATGGGGTTTTAAACTGACTTTTTATTGCATTTCCTAAAAATGGCTGAGCCTTTGTCCCAAGTTTAGGCTAGCCAACCATACATATCCCCTCTCTCCCTTTACTTTGCTGTGAGCAGAGGCATATCTAGGGAAAATGGCACCTATGGCAAGAGGCATGAAATTGCACCCTTATCAAAACACCTGGATTACGTCCTTAATTACACAGTGCTGTCCCTGCCCTATGCATGCTTGGACAGAACAAAGTGAGGAACTGTAATCCACCAAAAGAGTAATCAGTGCATTATCAGGCAGCAATGGTAATATCATCACCAGATACTTCTGGGTTGACGCAACAGACAATGTTAAAGAAGCTCAGGGTGGGCGGGCGAGTTTTTTCAAACACTCAAAAACTGCACACTGGAGCTCTGCACATTGAACTTAGCCTCCAATCACTGCCACATTACTTCGTGGTTTCGCTACCAGGCAACGAATGTCCAGAAGTGCCATATACCACCAGATACTACTTCACGTACCACCAGTGGTACACCAGTTGAAAAACACTCCTTTAGAGCCTAAAGACCCTTTTGCCCTCTGGATAAACATTATCATCTCCATAGAATGGCATCTCTCTAGGTATCTCTCTGTTTTGCATTCCTCCTCTACTTATTTATTATTCCCTCTTGTTGCAAGCATATCCCACCCAATAAATAATACAGTATAGGTGAGCCCAGTTAAAATATCTGAACACAAAACACTGCATTCTAGTGCTGACTATTCCAGACTGAATACACTGGGGGAGGGGGCGGATTTATTGATAGGGCTTTTTTTACTCACACAACATGAAAAGCTTAGGAAAGAGACCTAAAATCTGAGACCAAATTCAGTCATGAAACTGTTCTTAGTATATAATATAATTAATCAATATGTAACAAATTCTAATATAATTAAGAAGCATTACTATATTATCAATCCCTTTCTATTTAGCATGCTCTGACCTCACATTACAATATTACAATTGAGGGAAAATAAGATTGACATGAAAACAAAACTGAAATATTGAACGTCGTTTCACACATGCTTGCCACCCACCACATATCCCTAATAAGCCCTGTTTTAAAATGTGCTGAGATAGAACCAAGAATAGTGACTAGGGCCACAATCCTATCCACATGTACCTAGAGGTAAGCCCCATTGACTATAGTGGGACTTGCATAGGAGTATAGGTTGGTTTAGAGTAGTAATAGACTTGCATTGCTACTATAGTAATATAGTAGACATGCATAGGTTTGGGCTCTAAGAGACAGTGGTATTAATCAGGACTTTCCCCAGTTTGAATCCTCACTTTCTCATTGAATGTGGTATCTTACACTGCCCCCCTCCGACATACACACGCCACCCTGACAGACCTTTCTAGTTTATAGTCTCAGCTATGAGACATTCCTCACCAGCGCTTGTTAGTTTCTGTGCTGGTCCTTGGAAAAGTTAGTTTAGAAGCACACTCACAGTCATGAGTGGTTTGTTGTACCCTCCACCTCAAATGCCTGGAATGTAACTTCAAACACAGGGAGAAGGGGGAACCCTTTGCACCACCCCCTTGCACACAGTAGAATGTGTCTTATCTTTATAGTAGTGGGGATGAAAAGATTGGCACTCATTCACTTTTTACAGGGTGTATGCAAAACAACAAGAAAACATAAATGTAGCCCATGCAGATCAGCCAGTCCTGCAAGCTCTCTTGCAGCCCAATCCTATGCATGTCTACTCAGAAGAAAGTCCCACTATAGACAATGGGGTTTACTTCCTGGTAAGTGTGGACAGGATTGCAGCCTTGGTGTTACTTTGTAAATGTGCTGGTGGCCTGAGATGGGGTGGGGGGTTTTCTTGCATACTCACCCAATCATACCAGAGTGGATGTGCAAAAAAATGCAACAGAATATGTTGTTCTAGTTTGGCTGCTGCAAGAACAGCAGCAGGAAAGTGAAAGGAAAAACGGAATTTGGTGAGGGCAGGAGTGGGGAGGAAAGAGGGCTTTTCTTGAAGTTCTAATTTGTGGCAGGCAGGAGCAGCAGCAAAGTGGTGAGGAAATCAAAGGGAATTTAAATGGGGGAAGGAGGGAGGGAAAGCAACGAGAGAGGGCTTTTCTTGCAGTTTGGGGGCAGCAGCAAAGCATCTGGGAAGAGGAAGGGAATTCGAACGTGGAAGAGGGGAGGAAAAACAGTGAGGGAAAACTTCTTGCGCCCCTGTGGGTGTTGGTGGCCTGTCTGGCTCAGCAGCAGTGGCTTGACTGAGGCGGCTCCTAGGTATGCGGCCCATATTCCACCCCACAGACCCACCCCCACCACTGAGACAGTCACCCACCATCTCCGGAAAACTGGGAGTGCAGCTACAACTGAGCCCACGCAATGCCGCTTAAACCCAAGCATGAGAGAGACAGCCAATAGGTGATGGTGGGTCATCCCTTGCTCTTTGCACCGGCACAGCCCGTTCATACGCTACTAGCGCCTGCGCTCCACCTCCAACCCTCCCTGGCTAAGTGCTACTGCTAATCAAATCTGCCTTAAAACTTTACCCATGGCGCCAGCGGATCCCATTTTTAAATGGGGGGGGGATAATAAATAAACGCCACTTGGCCATCCAACCACACTCTCCCCAGCTTGCTTGCAGGCGATGCAGACAAGTGGGAATCGCAGCCTGAGCCTGGAGAGCAGCTGAGTGAGTCGCTTAGCCCCATATTATCCATTAAGCTGAGGCCAACATGATGGGCCCTAGTCCCTGCGGGGCCCCTGGGCTTCAGCCTACTCAGCCTAATGGATAATGCAGCCCTGTTGGTTGAGATACAGAATTGGGAATAGTCTTGTTTTAAAGCTCTTTTCATGAGCTTTCATACGATATACAACCCAATGGGCTTAATAATTTCACTAATTTTTAAAAATTCAATTTTCTCAAAAATGGACAGTTTGAAAAAAATTAGTTCATACTTGGGTCTAACTATACTTCCCAAAAAATTTTTGGATGATGATATAAGATATAAGATATGAGAGGGAAAACACATACATATGATCAAGTTGGACTTTATTTTTTAATCTATAATGTAATTCTTGTACAGTATTTATGAACGTTGTTTCCGTATGTATTACTTTCTCAGTCTGTTCGGTTCTGACCCATTTAGGTTTAGGTGCTGTAATGTTCTGTAGCCAGAAAAATGCAAAGTGGAATAGGCAGGATCACAGTGGCCATTTGGCAACAGCACCATTGACCCTCCGATCCACACTGCTACTCTTGGCTCAGTATGCCCGCAGAGTTTATGAAAAAAACAACTTGCTTCTGTTTATTTGTTGATAAACATCAATAGTGTCAATAATTTTGAATGTCATGTTTTATTTGAGGCAGTTGACAACAAGAAGTATGCATTTTACAGTAGTACATCTGTCTACTAAAAATTGGTATTTTTGCATTACAACATAGGACAAATAAGTACCCCAAATTTCATAAAAATCTAAGGAGGTCAGTCAGAAACAGTGTGATGATTTGAGATGGAATGACCCAACTGCTTTTTGTATCTGCAAGGAGGGGGCCTGGAACAGGTGTGTGTGTGTGGGGGGGGGTGCCTGTCCTTTTTTGCAATCTTCTTGGAAGCAAGGAAAAAAATGTACTTTCCTAGCTTCCTTGCTAATATCACTGCAATACCACTGCAGCTATTCCAGCGCACCAGATATGTCTGGGATAATACAGAACTGAAACCAAAGGGCACCATCCTCCTCCTCTTGCACTCTCAGAGAGTTGTATAACTTTCTTTCTGCTCTTCACTTTTGCCAAAGAAAGGCTGAAATAGACACTTCTTAGTGAACCTTGATTCCTCTTTAGCAATATTTCACTGGACTTCAAGATAAAGAATGAGGATTCTCAAGATGTCAGTACTGAAGATACTGCAGAACAGGAAAAAAGTAAGATGAAGTATTTCACTTGAATTTATATCTTTTTACACAAGAGGGCAGTAGAAACAAGCAGCTATGTGTTTCAACTTGTATGCTTTAAAATTGGCCTATGTAGTTTTTGTAAAAGACATTAGTAGAATTTTTAGAGATATGAGTAGGGGAGAAAGAGAGTGCCATTTATCTGAAACAATGAAAAATGGGCTGAGTGCAAACAATAGTTTTAGAATGTTTACTAAAACATTTAGTGCATTTCAGCTGCACTACTATAATAAAAAAGTTTTACTCTTGAAAAATGTAGATTGCTATGATTTGACAGCTATTCCGTTTCAAAGGGATATTTAACTTTTCCCTTTTATTTAGATCATCACAGCTCTTTAAAAATAAAGAATATCTATTTGTTCTAAAATAATGGAGATTCTTTAAATAGAACTGTGAAGAGGTATAATAAGCACATTGTGTCTCTCACCTCTGAAAGTCTGTTCTGGCAAAGCTTCAGTATCTTGTACGACACGGTGAGAATGTATGAATGTGTGAGCATCCTGAAACAATGTAATTTGTGGTTAATATTTCCATTAGCATTCAAAGTGAAAACAAGAAAATAAATCCATTCTTACTGTTTTATAGACATAATACCACACCATATATAAAAGGACTACAGATGCGGTGGCCTTGTGAGTAGGGGTACACACAACAAATTAAAGTGCAGTCAGTTCTCTTTATATTTGAACTCACTATGTGCAAGGGGCAGAATTTCTACCTTTATCTGCACCTCTGATATAGTTATCTGCTATGCAGAGACCTTCTGGAGGCTGCAGGAACTTTCAGAATGGCACCTGTGATCAGTGCGGACCCCTTCAAAATGGCTGATGGAAGCTTCTACCGGCTTCTTAAAGGGGTCCACACTGGTCACCATTCTGAAATTCTTTGCCACCTCTGTAGTATTCAGAAATTTTTTGGCACTTCCTGCTGCAATCTGCTGGTTTTCTGAGGGTCTCTGCCATATTCTTCTTATGACAGGTACCCCTTGTACCTAACCCTATTGGTCCCATAGTATCAATGGTTCATTATCTGTGAATGTGCTATCTGCTAGGGTTTCCAGGAACCTAACCCTAGCGGATAATGAGAACAGACTGTAGTTCCATTTCTGACATAGAAGAGGTGAGGTTGCCAATTCTGACGGAAGTTATTTCTGGAGATTATGCTGTAGTGCTGGAAATTATTGAGGCTGTAGTGCTGGAAATTATTGAGGCCCTGTGCTTTTGGTAGATACCTGGAGATTGATGCTGATACCTGGAGGCCAATCGTGAATACCTAGAGGCACTAGGATTGTCAACCCTTAGAAGAGGATAAGACTACAATTGTGCCTTTGAGCTGTAAAAACACATTGTTATAGTGGTATTAATAAGAATGTTGTCCAGGGGGAGCAACTGTGTTAAAAATATACCAATTTAAATTAGATTTCAATCAATCAATCAAAATATTTATGTACTGCTTTTCAACCCAAGTTCACAAAGCTGTCTACAAGCTAATAATAGTAATAATAGTAAAGTTAAATGGCTCCCTGCCCCAAAAGGGCTCACAATCTTAAAAAAAAATGCAGAACACCACCAGCAACAGCCACTAGACAAGACTCTGCACAGGGGTGAAGAGGAACAATTACTCTCCCCCTGCTAAATATAAGAGGAACATCGCTTGAAAAAGTGCTTCTTGCTCAGTTATCAGGGTTTTTTCCTATAAAAAAGTTTTTTGTTTTTTTTTAAAAAAAGATCTTTTTCTCAGTCAGCAGGGTTTTTTTCTATAAAAGAATTGTGTTCAATGCAACACACAAACTTAAAAACCATGGATTTCAGCATGGTCAGTGCAACATCTCAGACTGCCTGTATTTTTCCCTGTGATGTCTGGGAGAAGAAAAAGAAATTTACATTAAAAATCTGATTTATCAGAAGGAAATTTATTATACAGGATTAATCTGCTAGTTGTAAATATATAATAGTGACTGTTTAAGCACCCTTGAGTCCCATTTCAGTGGGAGAACAAATTACAATGTTTAAATATCTCCTATTTGAAAGTAACTGACTGGCTAGATTGTGCCCCAGTTAGGTTGTAAAAATAGTACTTTCTTCAGTGAATAAAAATATCTTCAGAGAAAATGTTGTGAATCCCATATAGCCTTAGAGAATGTTCTTCAGACAAGTAAAAGAAAGTATCTTTGTACTTTTTACAAATTACAGGTTATAAATCCAAAATAGTTCTACAGCCAGACTCCTCTAAAAGAGGTACTAAAATTGAACCTATTTTTGCTTGTCATTTGTTAGAAGACTAAAAAGTAGATAGTTATATTTTTGAAGAAAAAATAACTATGTTTCCATTATTATTTCCACTTGTATATAATTTATTTTTGATATCCTGAAATCATCTTTCCATTCATGGCGCTTCCGTCCTTTAACTGGTGCAAGGAGGGAACACCTTAGTAGGGAAATAGTATATATACATAACGTGTGTGTGTGTGTTGTGTGGTGTGTGTGTGTGTGTGTGTGTGTGTGTGTGTGTGTGTAAAGTTCAACTTGCACCCATATTCTGTCCAGCTAGCACCTCCTAAACAAAGGAAAACAGTCCTTTTTTTTTTTTTTTTTGAAGATGATTTTATTGATTTTATAATTATAAAGATACAGGAAAAGGATAGTCAGTAACATAGGATGGGTATACATACGGTCAAACAATAGGAAGTGAGGCAGTACGAGAGTAACATATAAATGCAAAAATTAGTAATTTCCATTATCATATATTCCATCTGAAAGGACACAATCATTATGATTCACAAAACTACGTCAATTTTCGTTATTCATTCAAATCTTCAATAATTTCAATAATTCCACAGTTACTTAGCAAACTCAAGCAAGAAAAGTCAACTATACCTACAATTATCCGTCTCCAATTTATAGTAAAAGTCAATGAAATAATAAACTAAAAGGGAAGAACCTACTATATAAAACACAGAAATGGAATAAACATAGATGAAGCTGGGAAATCAAACTATTTAAACTAGCACTCTGTTAATCTCTTCATCTCTATTCATATTGCTTATATTATTTTTCAATCTTAATCTTTAATTAATCTTTGTTACAAAACTTATTCTATTAGAATTAAAACAGCCCATCTCAAAAAAAAAATACGCCATAAAAATAAAGAGCATAAAGATATAACATGACATCCGTCACTTCGTAATCATCATTAGGCCTTAATAACATTTTTTTTTCTAAAATCATATCTTAATGTAAGCTTGAGTTATCACGTACCTTTGTTAAAAAAAAAATAAGAAAATAATCGCTTAGTTGTATAAGCTGACGCAAAATTACAAGCCTACAATTATCGCTTTTCAGATCAAGGCTCAATGCTAACCATTTCTTTCTATCACAAATCTCACAGGAAGGAATGAACTTTGTCACCTTTTAATCCTCATTTCTATTTATACCATTAATTCAATCTTTAAATCATAAATTTCATTACTCAAATTCCCCCCGCCCATTTATTATAAAAAGCCAAAAATTATACAAATCATTAAAAATTAACATCTGGTCAAAACCTTCCCCTCTCCTGCCACTAGAGGGGAGCCTGCTGACAAAAAACACTCTCACTGTATTTATCAGCAGACCATAAAAAAAAAATATCTTGTTCATAGTCTCTTTCTCTTAAATTTTATTAATTCAGACAGGGCTGTCCATCTTCAAAAATACATTCCTCTTGTCCTTCCACAAAGTTCATATCTCCAAGTCCTTGAACATGCTTCAAACATCTTTCAACTCTTGATTGTAGATCTGTCGGTTTCCTTCTCATTAACGCCATGTTGACACAATTACGCAGTAAAAAATTCAAGCTTTCTTTAAACATACAAATCAAAATACTCCCTATTTTTGTGTTCTCTTATCTCATTAATAAATCCTCTTGATCTGCAAATAGGACTGTCGTTTTCAAATAAATGAGCTCCAATTAGAGATCTTCTGCCGCCTCTCGACGCCATGTTTAAACTGCTACGCAGCAAAAAATTCAGCATAAAACAGAGTACTTTTTTATTCCATACTTCAGCTTCCCACGCCACATCAAAACATTTAGAAAAGAAAATAGAAACAGAAGCAGAAAAAAACAACGATGCACTTCAGTGGATATCTTTTGTTGAAGATTAAGCAGGTTTAATTCCACTGACCTCACTGGCCCGCAGCCAACTCTCCAGTGCACTTCACGCCAAGATGTTAAACATTTACGCCTACACGCCACTTCTTCTTCCCACACGATTGTCTTCATTAGGGGGACTTCTGAAGACCTTCCAGGCTGTAATCCATCATTCTCTCTCCGGTGTTGTCACTCTCCAAGTCAGAGACCGTCCACACGGTCTGCCAGGTAGGCAGAGTCTCTTCTGCTCCCAGGCACAAGCAAACATCATTCACCTCCGGAGTTGGCCACTATCCAGAGGCTAGATGCTAATGCTTACCCCCAACCCAGTTCTACTACTGGAGTTGGGCCTGAACCCCGTGCAGAGATTCAGGAAAGAACACAAGCCCCAGCCACTCATAAAAAGCGACTGCCATGTTCAAGTCTCTGGCTCCTCCCCCGAAAACAGTCCTGAAGTATTACATGAACATCTTCCTTTTCCATACAAGTGTTACATTTACGCAGAATGCAAATGTAAGTACAGTATATTGGTGACTTGGAAGCATGCAGGAAAAAAAACCTATTAATAATATTCATGAATAATAGCAAGGTAGAAGTGTGGGACAGACAATCAAAAAATTATAGGCTTAGAATTCAATCCAGTTTTGCTGAAAAATGCCAATATTATACTGCCTTGGTACTATTAATGTTTATAATAAATTTATCTTCCACTCTTCAACATGCAGATAAAATAGGATTAAAAAATAGATCATCAAGCAAAAAAAAACATACAGAAGCAGTAAAAATTAATCCCTATCCCAACTTCAGAAACGTTTTTTATAACGAAATTATCATAATTGTCCGCTTAACAACTGGGGCCAGACTCAATTCTGAGCTGCCTGGCTCCCATGGGGGCAGAAGTAGCGAAATGGCTACTGCTTTATCCCACGGGACCCGCAGCAGCTACTAGGGTCTCCTCGGGGGAATGCCTTGGCCCCCACTATGGGGCTCCTCAAGTCTCTCCCAGCAATTTTGCCAGCAGAGGCTTGAGCAGCCCCATGTCTGACTGCCTAGCCCAAAAGAAGCCGCCATTGGGTCCCACCCCCATGCAAGCCATTTTCTTAGGAACTGATGTAATCAATTTATAGAGTGATGATGGAGATATTAAGCGTATAGATGACATCACTGCCGAACAGTTGCAGAGTGTTACTCTCCCTTCTTTTTAAAATGATTTATAAACCCCATTTTTTTCAATTGGGGTTTTTACAACTATTATTCTAAGTACAATTCACAGAACCCTCAATTTTTTTCAGATGTTTCCCTTTTAATGTGTGGTCAGAGCCTTCACAGTCCACACCACAGATCACACTTTGGCCAGTTCTCAAGATTTCATCTGTCTTTTGTCAGCTGACTCCTTCATACTCCTCACATTCCTCCACGAGCACTGTCAGCGACTTCCAGTCTCCCATTCCAAGGCTGAACCTGCTTAGCATCTTCAGGCAGGGCAACAACTCAACCTCCAGACCACACTTCCTGCATAATAAAATTATGATATTATCATTGCCAAGTGCCTTGGGGTTGCCACCATGAAGTTTCACAAATGCCCTGTAAAGATTTCAGGGAACATTTTTGGTGAATATAGGACTGGGTCAACTCTGTCAGCACCAGTAGTCTCGTCTCAGAGATGGTTGGGAGTATAAACAGGCTATTGGATATATTTTTGGAGATTTTCTCCAGATTTCCTGAAGTAATTATTATAAACTTGCTTGAGGTGCAAGTAAGAAATCCTTGCCCATTTCCCCCAACCATGGATCAGGGTCTAGTTAGAAAAAACATAACACTGACACTTGGTGGGAGCGGCAGTGTTTTCCCAATAGAAACACTGCCACCCTGTGTTCAAGGCAGAGAACTGGAAATACATTGTTCCCATCCTGCTTTCACAGTTCAGCTCATGGTGTGATGGCTGTCTGGATTCTGTGTTTTTACCACATTTAAAGCATGAACACTCATATTGTGTCATAGGAGTATTACCTGAGGAACAGACAACCAGATAATTAAGGGTGCAAACCTAACCAACTTTCAGCACTGGCATAGCTATGCCAATGGGACATGTGCTGCATCCTGCAGTTGGGAGGCCATCATGGGGCCTCCTCAAGGTAAGTGAATGTTTGTTCCCTTACCTCGGAGCTGCATTGCCTTAACCCAGTTGGTAAGGATTGCACCCTAGGAATTGCAAGCAAAGCATTTTGGAAGGATTCTCCCATCTCAAATATTTGAGTGTCCTCTTGCTAACATGGCTGGAGAGATTAGTCACAGCTAATTAGAAGCACCAGTGAGGCCACAAAATGAGATGTAGGTCCCAAGAGATGGCAAGAAGGGGGACCAGCCAAAGGCTAGGTGGGATCAAAATTAGACAGAAAAGGTAGTTTGAATCCTACTCTACTCAGCTAGAGCTTATTTTTATGGTTATATTTCTCTGTGTATCTATTATATTATATTCATTTAAAAATTCTATTCTATTCATTCTATTCTATTAATTTAAAAATATTTAAATAAATATTCTATTCATTTAAAAATATTTCTGGCCTACTTATCTTGCCTTCAAAGATCCCAATGTGGCTTCCAATAAACCAAAGTAAAACATCATCTAAAACAAAAAAACATGAATTAAAAGGCAGCATTAGCAGAACCAGAATCCCCATGTATTCTATACGTATCTCATTTTTATAGATATTTTCATTTTGCTGAAAGTAGTCCAAAAATGTGAGATGGTTTGAAGGAAGCTTGTGAAAGACGGGGCAGCGGCATTCTATTTGGTGCTTAGTGCTGATGCAGTGTTGCACACCCGCACCAGTGTAAGGCAACAGGACCGGTTGCACCTGCGCAGCGCCTCCCTAGCATTGGCCAAAGCCGGCTGGCACGCCCCATGACAGGGCGGCATGGGGATTGGTGGGGGAAAGGAGGTGGGGACGGGACGTGGGCGGGCTTGAGAGGTGGCCATATGGCCACATCCTAAGCCCGTCCCCAAGGCCCCAATTTGGGCCATGTGGTCTCCTCGGGTCTAGGGGAGGCTCTAGCCTCCCCTATTTGCTGCTCAGATTTGTGCCCGCAGATCTGAGCAGTAAGGGAGCGAACACTTACTGTTCACTTATAGTACACTTACTTACAGTAAGGGAGTGAACACTTACTATGGTAAGGGAGCGAACACTCCCTTGCCGTGGGGGGGGGGGCTTCAGCCTCCCCTATGCATGTTGGATATGCAGCGTTGGATATGGCGCTGCGAAGTCAGCCTTGCCATTCCAGCACTGCATAGGATTGCACCCTGAGTAACTTTCTAAAATGAGAAAATATTTGTTAAGGAAGCAGATGAAATATTGTGGTCCTAACCAGAAGTTTGTTTGAGGGATTCAAATTGAATCAAGCCCATAAGAAAAAATAAACTGAATGTGTTTTGTGTTAGCATGCCTTACCTTAAAAGAACTGAATAAAACCAAACTGCCTTGACTGAAATTGTTGTTCCAGGACCTGTTAAATTGTCCATTTCCTGGTAGGGAACTGATGACACTGGCTACAAAGAGTATTGGTCTGTTGAAAGCAAAAGCAACATTACTCCAAATTTAATCCAATTTAAATGGCATCTAAATTTTCTATTGCCAGTATTCATTATTGACAATGTTCACACATGGTGCAATATGAATTAAATAGTGTTCATAGAATCGTCTGAAAGTATTTCCTGCTACAGGCAGGGGGTTGAATTTTGTGAGTTCCTTTCAACTCTGTGACTATAGTACTGTATATAAGAGAAACAGACACTGATTCCTTCCATTTCTGAAGTAGTTGGCATATAATGTGGACTTACAGGAGTAACATGAGATTCCATTTTGGTTCTGATATGTGTATTACACTTCCTCTTACAGTTTAGTGTTTTTATTTTTTTCTAATTATATGATTTCTTGGGGGCAACTGCAGTAAAAACATTTAAAATTACACCTATGTTGACAGTTGTATAGTGTTAATATTATTAGTCAAAAAAAGTTGCACATGTTCACACAATTGCCAAATTAGAAACCTTAAACTTCCCTTCCTATGATACAATACATTTGCAAGCATTAATATTAATATACACTGCATTCTGGTCAGAAAGTAACAGTGAATTTCCACTTAAAAAGAAGGAAAGTCTCCATCCTTTTTCTTTCCAATGTCCAATAAAACTATTTTTACTTTGCACCAGGAACACTTTGTTTGGTTTAGCATTTACAACTGGCAAGCAGACATTCTCTTCTGAATATGTCTCTTCTGAATATGCACGCCTTGGCCACTGTTGATTAACTTGTGTTGTAGCTGTAAACCAGGCAGGGGCTCAGAGTAATTACTAAACAAAACTTTATAGGAGCTTCCCGACATTTAGTATTCTTTTTTTTATGCAAGGATGTAATTTAGACATTAAATGAATATATTTCATTACAGCTGCAAATTTCCCAAGTTAGTATGCTGGAAATAATTAAGGCTTGTTGATATTTTTCTAAGCATTGAAGGCGCCACTTAAATTTGGAATGAGACCAAGTTCTCAGAAAATGAACACTTCAAAAGTTAGTCAAAGTTTTTTCCTCTAAATCTGGGAATTCAAGAATATGTGATAATGCTTGAGAAAAAAAAACTGAGGCCAGTCATCTAAACCTAACAAATTCAGGAAGCTTTTTAATGCTTTTCTACTTTGGCTTTTAATGCTGCTGTGGAAGTAAGTAACTGGAAGTATTCTCCGTCGCATTTTGTTTAACATTTTGTTAGACTCCAGATGGCATAATTTAGAGTTCGGGTATTAGTGTTTATTTTTAAAACTGAAGTCATTTGTTGAAACATGAATCGTGCCAAAGATGGCTTGTTTAATAATTGCCTCATCCAGCGGATGTTTACAAAGAAAAGGTGAATCTGAGGGAGAGTATTTCACCGTAATTGGAATACAGTCCATATGTCAGTGTACAAAGGAGATTCTAATTATTTTCAAGAGTCTGCCCTTTAAATGTTGAAATCCATGCAGTAAGTTCAATCATGTTAAAAATGTAGTTCCCAGTTTGAAAAAGGGTAATGTATTAATAGGTTTAATAATGTCTTTTATGTTTGCCTTATACTCTAGTGATAATGATAATAATTCTTATCTTCTTTTAGGACCAAATGCTTTCGTGGGAAAAAGGTGCACGGAGAATATGACATCAAAGTTGAACAGGTACTAAATTAGCAATTTTCTGCTTCTTTTATATATGTCTCTTGAGAAGAGACTAGACTTCCTGCTGTCAAAGAGGGCATTCTTTGATACATCCATTTTACTGCAAGGCTTTCTAACAGCCCAATCCTATCCTCAGAGCTCCCAGAGGAGCAGCTGTGCCAAAATGGCAATTACTGCATTCAATCAATCACTAGTATTTATAGACCGCTTTTCAACACAAAGTTCACAAAGCGGTTTACAGGCAAATAATAACATTAAAGTTAAATGGCTCCCTGTCCCAAAAGGGCTCACAATCTAAAAGGATGGAGAACACCACCGGCAACAGCCACGAGAAAGACACTGTGCTGGGGTGAAGAGGGACAATTGCTCTCCCCCTGCTAAACATAAGAGGACACCACTTGACCAAGTGCCACTTGCCCAGTTAGCAGGGGTTTGGTTTTGTGAGTTCAGAGGCTGGTTTTGTGAGTTCCTTTCAACGCTGTGACCACCTGGGTCCTAGGGTTAAGTGAGCATTTCTTGCCTTACCCCAAGTAATTCTGCCGCGGCGCCAGTGGATCTCCTCAGCTCTGCACCCATGTTTAAGCAGGCGCAGAATCAAGGAGGTCGGTGTTGGGCCACGCAGTCCGATGTGGCAGTGGAGGATAAGATTCGACAGTGGATGCCACTGCTGGTCCCCCCCCTATGTGGGCCCGCTCCTCCCCTGCCCAGTTCTGCCCACTTCCTGCCTCCCCCTGCCCCAAAACTGCTTGCCAGCAAACTGTGTAACAGGAGAACCAGTCAGTCATCTATCATGAACCTGAGGACCAATGTAAAGTTAAATACAGTTGGCCTGTGTTATCCATGGATTCGGGAACTGCAGATTCCAGCAATTCCTTTGGACCTGAAACCAATCTAGACTTTCTAGAGGTGAGGGGAGTTGTGTCCCCCTTGCTTCTGCAGGCTCTTCAGTGGGCTCAGAATGACTGTTAGAAGAAAAAAAAACCGTCTAAAAAGGTTTCCCTGCATCTCAGAATGCCTTTTAAAGACATAAAAAACCTTTATGTGCCTTTTTAGAGCCTCTGGTCAAGTTCCGGTTCCAGTCAGCAGAGGCAGATCTAAGGGAGGGCAAAGCTCTAAGTCTTGCGAGAAGCCTTACCTTGCAGTGGAAATCACTCCTCTCCTGCACCGTTTTAGCCAGTCCTCACAGGGAAAAGCAACATCTTGGCATTGCTTACTGGCTACAGCAGCAAGGGAGAGGAGGGGTTTACATGACAGAGTAAGGCTTCTTGCAACACTTAGAGGTTTGCCCTCCCTGTAGATCCGCCTCTGCCAGTCAGAGCCCAGTTCCGGTCAGGTTCAGAGGGTGGATGTGGGCCTGAAAATGTGGATTTACCCTCCATTGTTTTCTTTATCAACGGCGTGGACAACCCAGGTCTGCCTGTATGTATTTTCATAAAACCAATGTGGTAGAAAATGTTTCCCTACAGTTCATAGGGTGTTTTTTATTTAGCTCCTAAGATTTTTAATTGTACTTTATTGTGATACTTGTATTTTAATCTTTGTTGTTAACCACCATTGGTATTTTAATGGGAGGAAAGGCAGGATATAAATATTTTAAATAAATAAATATGAATTAATACAGAGTACCATTTTATGGCACAGCTATGGTAAAAGAGCTTGTAAAATCGTTATAGTGCTTGGCAAGATTATACAGAATACCAGGCTGCCCTTGAGTTGAGAGGGCTTGATCTTAGAGTAGCTTTGTTGCCTCTAAAGGCTTAAAGACAGTTATAGACAAATGGATATGCTTTTTCTGATTTTCATGTGAAAAATGCTTCTTAAACTGTTTTATATTCTAAATGCAAACTTGTTTAGTAAAAAAGAGCTTCTGTAGCAATATCTCCTGGCAGCAACTGAAGTTAAACCTGCACAACGTCTCCCTGCTATGCAGCTGTAAAAGATGATGTGGGGAGCATCAATCAACATGCCTAATTCAGAAGCATGTTAAAAATATATGAAACATCTAATGTAACAATTTTACTGTATGCACGTGCTTTTGGTTTTTTGACAGGCACAATTTTCAGAGGTCAATTTGATAGCTCACGCTGATGGCAATTATGCAGTAGACATACAAGCATTCCGAAATGGCACTAAAGTTGTCAGGTAAGTTTTTCCCTTCAAAATTAAAACAAGACAGATCACTAGAAAGCATGGACATGAATGAGAGTCTTCAGCTAGAACTAGGACCCTTCCATACAACATGCATGTATTATGACTGCCTCCATAATACAACATGGTCAGGATCAGTGGAATGTCTGATGATGAAAATTAATCAAGTATTTTTCATCTTGTTCCCGACAGTTTCATGATTAACAGGATTGTTAATTGTTAACAGAATTGATTGCCGGCCGTTTTGCAAATATCCCCAAAGAGGATCGATTATGTCTTTTTTGTCATTTGGTTCCAGATACCCTTGATCACATACTTTTTCATTGCCCAGTTCATTCTTCTATTCGTAAAGTACTGTTAGAACCCTGGTTATCTTCCCTGCCGAACACCCCTGAAATTTTCCTGAGTGATTCCTTCCCTCTTATCACAGAAGCTGTGGCTAGTTTTCTGTTTGAGATTCTCAAATTAACCCTCAAGCTATAATTTGTATGTAATGTGTATTTTTAGTGTTAGCATTGTTACCTGTTGTACTTATGCCAATAAAGATTTGGGAAATGAATGACTGCTGAACAGAATTTGCCTAACAAAAACATTTAGTTGCTGATTCAGAGAAATCCAAATAAACTGCCAGAACACCTTCCTGAGCTAGCCCTTCTAAAGTCCTATGATTAACCAAGAACTGTGGAAAAGCAGTCCTGTGTAAGAAAAGCCAGAAAATTCAGACTAAACTGAGGAGAGATCAAAAATCTATTCTAGATTTTATCTTTTCAGATAAGGAGTTAATGTTAAAGTTAACAGGTAATTTTGACAAAATTGATTCTGATACGAACCACTCCAGATGAGTTGAACCAAAGTGTATGCTTAGGGTTGCCAGCCCCCCCCCCCAATCCATATTGGCCTAAAATGTCCAACAAAATCTGCATCAATCTCCAGGTGACTACCAAACGCAGCCCTTGAAGTTTTAACTGGAGATTTCCAAGAATAGCTTCAATTAGAGTTAGCAACATATCTGTGTTCCCTTTCCAATAAGCTTGTAGCATCAGTACTCCAATCAAATTGGCGGTACTGGCCCCTGTATCTAGTTCTAAATCTGGATCCTCGGATCTGCGCCTGCTGCGAGTTCCTCTCCCAGCAACAATAGTTTAAAGCAACAATAGTTTACAGCTATTTTATGAGATGGCCATTAGTATTGATTTTTTAAGGTTCTAATCCAACTTTCTAGTACCAATGCAGCATCAATGCAGCCCCAAGGCAAGTGTTCCCTTACTTTGAGGAGGCTTCTGTGACTGCCCCAACATTGCAGGATATAGCCTCGCAGTGATAGTCCCAGCCACTGTGCTGTTCGGGGACACACTTGGAGCTCCCACCCTGAGGTTCCAGAAAGCTTTTAAATGTCACTTCTGGTTTGAAAACCAGGAGTGATGTTTAAAGGCCTTCTGGAGGCCTTGGAAGGCCTTCTAACTCTGGGAGGAGGCAGCAGGCACAGGCAGCCCTTGGGGCAACACAACTGGGAGCAGCGCCATGTCCCCCAGCCATGCCACCTGCGATTAATTGACTCCATGGACTTCCACCTAGGAACATCACTGAAGCATTAGGTAAGTAAAAAGCAAGATTAGTTATTAAGGGCACAGTCCTAACCCAGAGTTACGCTGGCTGGCCCAGGAATGTTGCAAATGCACCATAAATCATGTTTGGACCACTCTCGGAGTTAGAAAGATGCACATCCGTGCATTTACAACCAGTCCGTGAATGGCTTTACAGTGTATTTGCAACACTCCTGGGCTGGCACGAGAGACTTGTGCTGGACTAAGTCCGGGTTAGGATTGTACTCTAAAGTACATATTTTTATTCTGTTAGACAAAATGATGTGTATTTTAAATCAGTTTTATTTTTTCTAAAGCTGATATTTTCATCCCTATGCATTGTGATGATTTCATACTCATACAGCTGAGGTCCTTCCAGTAAAAGGTGTCATCTTTGCTGTTAACTGTTCTTGATGACCAACATTGCAGTAATGGTTTACATTGATCTGACCAGGGCCGGCCTTAAGCCAATGTGACCAATGTTGTCACATTGGGGTCCGTGTTTTGAGGGAGGGGACTCACCAGCACAGTGAACATACTGCCTGTTGCTGCAGTTGGGATGTAATATGGGCTGTAGGTCAGTGGAGTGAGCAAACCTTGGGCCTTCCCACCTGCCTCTGCCTCCGAACAGCCCCAAATGCCCCCCCCCGGAAGCATTAGGCTGTGATGTTGTCAACATCAACTATTTTCACCCATCACAAGCTCTCTTCTCAACTGTAGGGAGTCCTGTGGGAAGGGTGGGACTGCGGGAATGCCTTAGGAAGGGTTACCAGATACAAATGGCCACAGAGAGCCTCTATTTCCTATATCTTTAACTACAGTATAGTGGAGGGAATTTGGCAGGTGCAACTTAACATGGAAGGGTTTAAAAAGTTGCACCTACCAAAATTCCCTCTTCTATGCAGTGGTTGATGGTATAGGCACTATGGCCTCATTTGTACCTGGTATCCCTACATTAGGTAGTTGAAGCAGAAACTACATATAATGAAAGTACCTACTCAAGTCTTGCTAAAGGTGAATGATAGACTAGATTGATATATGGCTAGGTGTTTCCAAAGACTGCAGTAGTGTGGATAAACATTTCCTCTCCAGTGCCATGGGATCTGCAAAAAGGATTTGTCTAAGAGAATTATTCTAAGTGATAAATGTTCCATTCTGGTAAATTTGAACGTGCCCTGTCTAGGCTGAGGGATACATTCCTTGACAAATGTGTCATAAACAAAATGGCTCAGTATGACTTGAGAAGTACCAAGCTGACTGCAAAGTTAGAAAAGAGAGAAAGGAAGCTTCAACCTTGACAAGTTTCACTTGATTTATTTCAGTTGGATTTTCTCATCGATATAGGGAGTGCATATTATAGAATCATATAGTTGGAAGAGACCTACATGGTCGTCTAGTCCAACTCCCTGCCTGTAGCAGGAAATCCTCCTAGAGCAGCTCCAGCAGGTTCCATGCCGATCTTCTGTTTGAAGGTCTCCAGTGAGGGAGATTCCACCATCTCCCTCAGCAACCTGTTCCACTGTTGAACCGCCCTTCTCGTCAATAAATTCTTCCTGATGTCCAACTGGAATTTCCTCTCTTGCAGTTTCTACCCCTTGGACCTACTGTCAGAGGCAGGTGAGAACAAATTTGTCCCTTCTTCCTTATGGCAGCCCTTCAGGTATTTGAAGAGTGCTATCATATCCCCTCTCAGGCTTCTCTTCTCTAGGCTAAATATACCAATTCCCTCAATCTTTCCTCATAGGACTTGTTTTCCAGCCCTCTGATAATCTTTGTTGCTTTTCTCTGAACCTGCTCCAGTTTGGCTACATCTTTCTTGAACTGAGATGCCCAGAACTACAGTACCAATTCAGAGTTAAATGGAACCATAACGTACTGCAACTTGGAAGCTATGGTTCTATTAATGCAGGCTAAAATTGCATCAGCCTTCTCTGCAGTTGTATCACATTGCTGACTCATGTTCATCTTGTGATCCACTGCAAGATCCCTCTCACATGTTGTACTGCCGAGCCAGTTTTCTCCCATTCTATACCTGTATCTTTGGGTTTTGTTTTGTTGCCAGGTGTAGAACCTTGCATTTGTCCCTATTAAACTTCATCTTATTCATTTCCTGCCCAGTATCCTATCAGTATACCTAAGTATATCTTTCAGCCCACTACTGTGAAGCCATTAGGTGTGACAGCTTCTTGAGTGGGATAGAATCTACACCTCCTGTTCACTGAAATACTACTTGAGACAATTTACATAAAGCTACTCCAAAACAAATTAACTAGTTTTGAAAGCTATCACTGGCCAGCCATAAATTAATGATTTGACAGTATTGTATGCTAAAAGAATGTGCTTACTTTCTCCTTGAATCTGGAAGTGAGTAGATTTATTTTGGCTTCAACCTACAATGTTAAAGAGATCCAGTTTACTTCTTAACTACTACAAACAGCCCAGCTGAACATCCCAGGCTAAATTCAGGCTAAACATGTTCAGGCTAAACATGTTCCCAGAAATATGATTGAAGTTTGAATTTAGTTAATGTCTGTGTTTAAAATAGGGGCGGACCAACTCCCTGTTCTCAATTCCAGTGTATCCAGATAATGATCTTGAGTCCTTCCTCATGCTTCAGCACAGGAATCCCTTTAAAACGAACATTCAAGCAAGGTCTTCCACAGTATTTATCATACCCTTTCCTAGGTGAAACAGAGGTGTCACAAATGTAGAATCTACAAACAGGTAGAAATTTGGTTTTTAAATGTGGCTTTTCCAAAAACCTTGGGACTCTATTTTTGGAAGCACGTTCAATACTAAGCCCATATAATTTTGTCGTATACTTCAGGAGATGATAAAAGAAATAAAAAATCCCCATTATGATAGTTTTAACATGTAAATTACTTTTCAGAGTACCAAAGTGTGCTTTATCTCATTTTATGTCATAATTTTTACAACAAGGCTAAGCTAGGCCCATATTATTATCTTCTTCTTATAGATTAGAGACTGTCACTATCAGCACAATCCTATACCCCCCTTGCGCCGGCGCTAAGCTCTTGCACCGGCTGAATGCTGTCGCAAACGTGCCGTCAAGCGTGTCTGCATCAGCGTTGTGGCACTGGACCTGCGCAAGTAGCAGTGCCGGCGCTCGGGTGCTGCTGCGACCATCAGCAGCACTGGCCATGCGCCAATCAAGCATCAGCATCACTCGGTTGGCACAGGGCCGCCACGAGGGCGTAACTGGGCGGCGCAGTGGGTGGAGATGGAAGTGGTGACACAGGACGGCCGTAGTGCCATATCCAAACGCCCGTCCCTAGTCAGGGTGGCCCTGTTTTGGGCCACTTCTGTGCATGCTCCTCTTTGCCTACAAAACAGCAGGCGCAGATCTGAGCAGGCCCATAGGGCCAACAGGGATGTACGCAGGTGCAAGGGGAAAACCTCCCCTTGTCCTGGACATTGCTCCTGCTGCCTCCTAAAGGGCTTTAGGATACAGCCCTGCTATGTCGGCCTTACTAGGCCGGCATAGTATAGAATTGTGGCCTGTGAGTTGTTTGCTTAAGGTCAGCTAGTAGCCAATCCTACCCAGCTTTCCAGAGCTGTTGCAGCAGTGCCAATGGAGCATTCTCTGCATCCTGTGGGAGCAGTTATGGAGGCTTCTTCAAGGTAAGGGAACATATGTAAGGGAACATTAACTTGGGGCTGCATTGCTGCTATCTCAGTGCTGGAAATTTGGATAGGATTGGGCCCCGTGTGAGTTTTTGCCAAGTTGAGATTTGAACCAGGAAATTCTGAGTTCAAAACATAGTTCTTAGCCAGTAACTCATCACAGCAGCTTAAAAACTGATTAACCATTGTTGCCAAGGCAAAACAAAATGCTAATAATATGCAGCTGATTGAGAGCTATCTTCCAGAAGATGAAAGTTCTTATAGATTATGGATTTGGTTTTTTCCCCAATCTACTATATGGCACTTTGTAGCAAGTTGTTGTAAAGTACCCAGCATGCAAAGCAGCACTGCAAGAAGCATCCTTTCACTTTATCTCAAAACCTACTTGCTACAGAACTCTAGGATACATAGTCAGGAGGAGTTCTTATAGAAAAATCTTCCTATGAGATTTTTCCTATGAGGCCTTCCTATGAGGCCTGTTCTTCCATTAGTAATACTTCCCAGTAGTATTGCATGGGTTTTCTTTTCTCTGTCATGTATACTAAGGCATAGAGCAGAACTAGATGTGGTGTGTGTGTGTGCATCACCTCCCTTGGTGCTGAAGCTGCAATCTGAAACAGAAGAATAGCATTGTGGGTAGTGTTAAATTTTTCCTTTTGTGTTATTTTTCCTACTGAACATATCTTCACAAACTGATCTTTTCTCTGCTGGGGAAAAGTTGCAGTACTTGACTGTTTTTCACACTTGAGGCAAAAGCAACAGAAAGAGGATGTATTTTCAGAAAAAAATTGAGATGAATACAAAGCCCTTCTCTCCTTGAGCTAATCTTACATTCTGAATCTTAGCTTCACTGACTGCATTGGGTTTTTTCTTTTTAAAAAGAATGCGTATTTGGAATGCTCTGAATAATCAAAATTGCTGTGAAAATGCTAATTATTATGATTAAGAAAAGCACTGATAGATCAGACTGGAAGTTACCAGCCAGATGCTCCTAAGAACCCTCTACAGTGCCCCATTTTGGATTTTGATTCCAAAGAGCAGTAGTAGCTAATACTACTAATGGAAGTCTTCTAGTACTGACTGGATGTCTTCATTTCAAATTTCGGCTCTGGCATGAGCTCACAAGATAGCCTGTGTCATCTGTATTTTTTATGCCCACTGCCATCAACAAGTCACAAATAGCCTGACCTAGTTTACAAAATTGTTGTAAGGGCTATAAGGTAATGTGTGTGAAGGGCCCAGAATGCTTGAAAATGCTACGAAATTATTATTTCATTCACATAGGTTAATACTAAAATCAAGTGAGAAATTTTGAAATGTGTCACTGAAAATTAGATTAGCATCTGGTGTGCTCTGTTTTAACAGCTGTAGAATCTGCATAATGAATGAACAAACCTCTTAGTAATAAGAAGTAGTAATGAAGTCAATTTTGTGTGGGCAGATTTGTTTTCAGATTATAAAAATATCTCTGGAAATACTTAATACTTTGGCACTCCTGTTAGATTATTTGACTAATGTTATTTGTTTATTTGAAACTCCATCAATATTTGTAGAGGCTTGCCTTCAATATCACTCAACATTTCCTGCCTCTTTAGAACAGATGATTCATGATAAATGAAATCCTTTATTGTATGACTTTAATGGCAGATTGTATGGCAATCCATGTTCCTTTGAAGTAAATAGTAAAACTCTTTCAAATTCTAACGCTGTTTGCACCAACGGATTAATCCTTCCATAGAGCTGATCCAGTCCTACTGTGGACACACCAGTCGCTCCTGGAGGGGTCCCAATAACAGCCCTATTCCCTTTGGGTATGCATACAGTGCATCATAGTCATGGGGCCAGGTTAAGGGAAATGGGAGTGCCTGTGCCTTGCATACTCTCAGAATGATCAGGTGGTGCATTCAGTCCTTTGCATGTATGTGCGATGGTTTGGGGAGGTATGTCAGTGGTATTCAAACTTTTTAGACTGGATCCCACTTTTTAGAATGGCACTCATATTGGGACTGACCGGAAATGATGTCATTATCCTGGAAGTGATGTTGTGGCAGGAAGTGACATCATCAAGCAGGAAGTGCTGTCATTGTAACATAATAAAATGACACTCCTTAATGCAAACTGGCATTCTTGGACTACAGACATTGTACAACCATGAAACATCCCTGACAGAAAGCAAGATTAGGACAAAAAGCACTGAACTAAAAACAATTTAAAAAAAAACTCTCACTTGAAAATTCAAACTGTTAACACTTACAAAAGGAATGTAGCAATAGTAAGTTCTGCAGTTTCCAAGATGTCTTCTCCCAGCTTTCCGTGACCCACTTGACATCAGGTTATGACCCATCAAGTGGGTCCTGACCCACAGTTTGAATAACACTGAGTTATGTTATGCTCCATAAGAGAAACTTCCCATGTCAGCATGTGATTGTGGTACAAATGGCTCAAATCTGTAGTAATTGGAATTGGACCAAAATTCTGATTGTTAAAAGATTAATTAGAATTGTCTATTGCAGTGCTATTCAAACTGGTGGGTCACGACCCACCATAGGCAGTGAAAAGGGGCCATTTCCCCTTAAGGGGAGTGGCCCCAGAAATGACTGCCAGCAGCGCCTCAGTGATCGCAGCGCCACGGGCATTTAGAGGCAAGTGCCCTACCTGGATGGAGTCCTTGGGAGTGCAGAAGGGTTGGGGAGGCCTGCTACCACTTCCGCAAGTCTCCCTGATGCTAAAAATTGCTCTGTTGCAAAATCAGAGCGAACTCCCTGTTTAGATGCTAAACAGGAAGTTAGGTCCGATCTTGCAAGGGAGCGATTTTTAGCTAAAAGGGGAAGGTTGGGTGATTATCTTGCTTGTGTCAAGGTTGAAAATAGGTTTTTTTCTCCTTTCTGATCACTTTGCTATTGGAAAATGGCTGAGAAATAACCCAATTTATGGCTGCATTCTCAAGAAAGCAGCAGGCTCTGGTGTCACAGTGACAGTATTTCCGGTCACGACATCACTTCCAGTGGTCCCGGATAGACTGTCATTCTAAAAAGTGGATCCTAATGCTTTAGCGTTTCAGAACCACTGCATTATATGGTCTGTTGTAGTTGTTGTTCAGTCGTTAAGTCGTGTCTGACTCTTCGCGACCCCATGGACCACAGCACGACAGTCCTCCCTGTCCTGCACTAGCTTCCGGAGTTAACCCAATTTCATGTTCATTGCTTCGGTGACACTCTCTAACCATCTCATCCTCTGCCGCCCCGTCTCCTTTTGCCTTCAATCTTTCCCAGCATGAGAGTCTTTTCTAAAGAGTCCTCTCTTCTCATGAGGTGGCCAAAGTACTTGAGCTTCAGCTTCAGGATTTGTCCTTCCAGGGAGCAATCAGGCTTGACTTCCTGTAGGATTGACCGATTGGATCTCCTTGCAGTCCAGGGGACTCTCAAGAATCTTCTTCAACACCATAATTCAAAAGAATAATAGATATTCTTCGACGCTCCGCCTTCCTTATGGTCCAGCTCTCACAGCCATACATGACTATTGGGAAAACCATAGCTTTGACTATGCGAACCTTTGTTGGCAGGGTGATGTCTCGTCTTTTTATTAAGTTGTCTAGGTTCACCATAGCTTTCCTCCCAAGAAGCAAAGATCTTTTAATTTTGTGGCTGTAGTCACCAACTGCAGTAATCTTGGAGCCCAGGAAAATAAACTCTGACACTGCTTCCATTTCTTCCCTTTCTATTTGCCAGGAAGTGATGGGAGTGGTTGCCATTATCTTAGTTTTTTTAATGTTGAGCTTCAAGCCATTTTTTGCACTTTCCTCTTTCACACTCATCAGAAGGTTCTTGAGGTCTTCCTCAGTTTCTGCCATTAGAGTGGTATCGTCTGCATATCTGAGGCTGTTGATATTTCTCCCAGCAATCTTGATTCCAGCTTCTGAGTCATCCAGCCCTGCCTTCCTCATGATGTACTCTGCATATAAGTTAAATAAGCAGGGTGACAGTATCCAGCCTTGTCATACTCCCTTTCCAATTTGGAACCAATCGGTTGTTCCATGTCCGGTTCTAACTGTGGCGTCTTGACCTGCATACAGGTTTCTCAGAAGACAGATCAGGTGGTCTGGTACTCCCATCTCTTCAAGAACTTGCCACAGTTTGTTATGATCCACACAGTCAAAGGCTTTAGCATAGTCAAAGAAGCAGAAGTAGATGTTTTTCTGGAACTCTCTTGCTTTCTCTATGATCCAGCGAATGTTGGCAATTTAATCTCTAGTTCCTCTGCCTTTTCGAAAACCAGCTTGTACATCTGGTAGTTCTCGATTCACATACGGCTGAAGCCTAGCTTGTAGGATTTTGAGCATCACCTTGCTAGCATATGAAATGAGTGCAATGGTGTTTGAACAATCTTTGAACAATCAAAGATTGATTTGAACAAAGTTTGAACAATCTTTGGCATTGCCCTTCTTTGGGATTGGAATGTAAACTGATCTTTTCCAGTCTTGTGGCCACTGCTGGGTTTTCCAAATTTGCTAGCATCTGGAGTGCAGCACTTTGACAGCATCATCTTTTAAGATTTTGAGTAACCTGGCTGGAATGCTGTCACCTCCACTAGCTTTGTTGTTAGTGGTGCTTTCTAAAGCCCACTTGACTTCGCACTCCTGGATGTCAATTTTGAGCTCAGTGACCGCACCATTGTGGTTATCAGGAACATTTAGACCGGCCTTATATAGTTCCTCTGTGTATTCTTGCCACCTCTTCTTAATCTCATCTGCTTCTGTCAGGTCCTTGCCGTTCTTGTCCTTTATTGTGCCTACCTTTGCACGGAATTGTCCTTTGACATCTCCAATTTTCTTGAAAAGATCTCTAGTCTTTCCCATTCTATTGTTTTCCTCTATTTCTTTGCATTGCTCATTTAGGAAGGCCTTCCTATCTCTCCTTGCTGTTCTCTGGAAATCTGCATTCAGTTGGGTTTATCTTTCCCTTTCTCCCTTGTTTTTTGCTTCCTTTCTTTCCTTAGGTATTTGTAAGACAGCCATTTTGCCTTCTTGCATTTCTTTCTCTTTGGGGTGGTTCTAGTTGCTGCCTCCTGTACAATGTTACAGGCCTCCGTCCAAAGTTCTTCAGGCACTCTATCTACCAAACCTATTTGTCACCTCCACTGTATATTCGTATGGGATATGATTTAGGTCATACATGAATTTGCAATAAGAAGCTCATGATCTGAGCCGCAGTCAGCTCCAGGTCTTGTTTTATTGCCTGTATAGAACTTCTCTACCTTTAGCTGCAAAGAATGTAATCAATCTGATTTCGGTGTAGACCATCTGGTGAAGACCATGTGTAAGAGTCACCGCTTGTGTTGCTGGAAAAGGGTGTTTGCTATGACTAATGTGTTCTCCTGACAAAACTCTTATCAGGCTTCCTGGAGGATTGACCAATTGGATCTCCTTGCAGTCCAGGGGACTCTCAAGAGTCTTCTCCAACACCATAATTCAAAAGCATCTATTCTTTGGCGCTCTGCCTTCCTTATAGTCCAGCTCTCACAGCCATACATTACTAATTATATGGTCTAGTGTACCATAGAAAATATGTAACAGAAAGAAACTGTTGGTATATTTATAACATCATTGTGGAAATATATTCCAGTAAAAGGCAGAGGTGGGGATAAGAATTTTATGAAAATGTTTAAGAATAAGTAATAAAAAGACTAGGGCAGAATATATCAAATCTGAGACGCTTTGATCTAGTTTTTGGGCATCCTGCTATGTATGAGTGAGAGAGGGAATTATACAAACTGACTAAAAATATCCGCCATCTAGTGAATACTATTTTGCTAAAATGGCAGCAAAGCTCTGAAAACACAGATTCACAGATCATCCCTATTTGTAGACACAGTCCATGCATGTCTACTCAGAAGTAATTCAACGAGATTCAATTAGATTTACTCCCAGGAAATTGTGTATAGGATTTCAGCCAAACTCTAAATCGGGTTCTGTTACCAGAAATTCCAGCGTGGGCATGCCAAGGATTGTGGGAGTGGGACCTTCTTTAAGATGATGTATTTTTCTGGCTGGTACTAATAAAGATACAGATTGGGCATCCCTTATCCAAACTGTTTTGGGACAGAAACATTTTGGAAATGATATTTTTCTGTATTTTTGAATACTTGCATATACCTAATGCAGTGGTTTTCAAACTGTGGCATTGCAATGCCCCAGTCTGAATAGCCCTGCCTGTTTCCCTTTAAGGGGTGGGGGCAGGGGGAATCGCAGCAACACTAAAGCTATGACTGCGTCACCTCTGGTCATGTATTGGGGCTGGGAGGACTTATCACTGCCTGCCCCAGCATCTGGGAGGGTTGGGGAGCCCTGCAACCCTCCCTCTGCAGTGCTCCCTGTGTGTTAGAAATGTAAAAAAATGATTGCGACCCATTTCTGGTTTCGCAACAGTAACCTGAGGGTAACTATACAATTCTTAAAATAATTTTATCCATTTTGGGTAACCGATCACGCGAGGTCAGGTGTGGAATTTTTCACTTGTAGTGTCATGTTGGTGCTTAAAAAAGTTCCGGTTTTGGTGTTTTTTTTTAATACTTTGGATTTTAGAATTCCAGATAAAGGATGCCCGACCTGTATTGCTATATTGTGATTTTTTTTGAAGTTTTTTCTTTTTGCTTCCCAGTCCAGTTTCCTTAGTTGCCCACCTCACCTTCACCTTTTTTCTTCCCCACAACTAAAAAGTCTCTCATCATTCTCACCTTCTTTGCACTTTTGTTCTTTGTATAAGGTACAGGTTTCTTGGTACCCTTTCCTTCAATATCCTTTTGAAGATGGCAGAAACACTACATGGTGTGGTTCTATCACTTCTGTCTTATCTGCACAGCCACACACCTACTTCCCTCCTTACAGATCACTTCTATTAGTGATAGGCAGTCACATCTGGCTTCCAAGCCTGTTAGTGGTTTCCACATGTTGCCTGGCTTTCCTCCAGCAGATTCCAGCAGGCTGAAGAAAGATTAGCAAACAAAGGGAAAAGATAGGGACTTCTATTATAGCTATGTGGCCATGACCCCATGCAGCTTACAGGGAACAATGCAGGCAATCTAATCTTAGATGTGCTACCAAATCTTAAAACGTGTTGACTCAGAAGAAAGTTTCATTGAACTCAATGGGAGTTATTATTATTTAATATTATTTATTGGATTTCTATCCTGCCTTTCTGCCCGAAGGCACCCAAGGCGGCATTACAATACAAAAATGGGAGTTCAACTCCCATTGTAAATATACATAGGTTTACAAACAGTGAATTCTGGAAAGAAGGGTTTTTGAGTTTATATACCTTCCAAAAGTATGTTTTCAGTTCAAAATTCTTCTGGTAAATGTTATTTTGGCCTATCTTCTCTCATCTAGTAGCTCATATTTCTTTCCTTTATAAGGAAATTTAATCTTTTTTTCTAATAATTTGATTCTTCTTAGATCGTTCAGGCCTGACTTTGTTCTTGTTCGGCAACACTCATTCGGCATGGCCGAAAATGAAGACTTCCGTAACTTAATCATTGGAATGCATTATGCTGGTATCCCAAGTGTCAACTCCCTAGAGTCAATTTACAACTTCTGTGACAAGCCTTGGGTGGTGAGTAATCCTCTAGAAATTCTCAATTCAGAAATAATAGTATATTTCAATGTGAAGGCTGGGGATGGAAAGATACTAGTCCCTCCCCTCCTTCCTTTATGCCTATGTATCATGTCTTATGTTAGCAGGTCTAGCTTTGAATAATGTAAGTAAATTCTTTCTTCATTCTGTTCTAATCACAGTGAATACTTTGAGAAATAATGACTAAGTTCCTTTAAAACAAATCTTAATATTTTTTTTTATTCTTGAGCAGAAAACTGAACAACCCAACTTCTTCAATTACTATGTTTTTCACAGTCTTTGACGTACAAACTGCGATCAGAATCACAGCTCGCATATAGGTTGCACAGATAGTCATGCTTCAGTTAAACATAAACTATACTATCATTTCTCAAATTGTGGGTCATGGCCCACTGATGGGATGCGACCTGACATGGAGTGGGTTGTAAACCCATATGCTGGGTCACAATGCAATGCTCCTTTTAGCGCCGCAAGGCTTCCTTGGGAGGCCCCACAAGCCTCTTCTGATTGCACTGGGCTGGAGACCCACTCTTTTGGCCTCTGCAGAAGAGACCAGAAGTACTTTCCAGTTTGTGGACACAACTTCCAATTTGACTGGAGGTTGCTTTTAGTTGTTTCTGCTGGACATCCTGAGCCCTGCAGAGGCCTATAGAATGGGTCGCTGGCCCAGTGCAACCCAGAAGAGAGCTCCAGGACCTCCGAAGAAGTCCTTTCGGCCCCAGAAAAATCATTGCATCCTTACCCGTTGCAGAGGATGAGGTGGGTCATGGCACTGAAAAGTTTGGGAACCACTGAACTGAACTAACATAGTATGTTGCTGTAGTATATTGAAAATAATGGTGGAATAAACTGTTAATGAACAATGCCTAATTCTCTTTTTATTGGTGGGGTTGAAATTTCATGATTTATACTGATTATAGCAGTAAACCACTATTGTTAAATTAACCCAACATTCTAACTATATCATTGATTTGGCCATTGAAAAAAGAATTGTTTTAGTTTTATTTTACATTACAAAATCACAGCATCCAGCTATCTAGTATTTTGTGTTGGCATGGAATCATAAGTGGGCAAATGAATCAAATGCCATCTACTCCAGTAAATCCCTCGAGTGAGCTGAGGTCTTTTCCAACCCTTCCACTGAAGGTGCCCAGGACTGAAATTTGCTCTATCATTGCTCTCTTCCCCTAGAGGCTTGTCAAATGAGAACAATAATTTTATCTTCTGATTCCTCTCAAGCCTATTTTTAAATTAATATAGGTATTTGAAATATGAGTACTAACTGTTGTGCACAACCCTGATCTTTGTTATTCTTGCTGGATCCTTCTGTTCATTCTTGCAGTCTTCATATGTGCATATTGCAGTGCCTGCAATATGCCTGCTACATGCAGGCAAGCAGAATGTTTATATGAATTGATAAGGATTTTAGTATGGTTTTGCACAGCGATGGGATCTACAAATGAACAAGGGAAACGCTGGGCGGGATGTAGGCGGGACTTCCGTTTGAGTGGCAGCCTGTCTGTAGCGTTCCACGGCTGCCCTGGCCTCGGGGGGGGGGGCTCCTGCTTGCCGCGGTGGACAGGTGAGGGTCGCGCCGAGTGCCTGAGCGAGCAGCGGGGGGCGCGCTAACCGGGGGCAGCCCCCTGAGGCCAGGACAGCTGCAGAACGCTATGGACGGGCAGCCAATCACGCGGAAGCCCCGCGTAAGTCCCGCCCAGCGTTCCCCTTGTTCATTTGTAGATCCCATCGCTGGTTTTGCCTTAGGGAAATAACGAGGCACCTGCTGACTCAAAGTACAAAACCATCTATGCTTGTATTTCACTTCCTTTTGCCTTAGGCCAGTGATTCTCAAACCTTTTAGCACCGGGACCCACTTTTCAGAATGACAATCTGTTTGGGACTCACGGTAAGTGGTGTCATGGCCGGAAGTGCCATTGTGACGTCACATTGTGAAGTCGTTGTGACGTCACAGCCTGCTGCTTTCCTGTGAATGCAGCAATAAGTTGGATTATTTCTCAGTCATTTTCCAACAGCAGATTGAATCAGAAAGAAAAAAAGCCTATTTACAACTTTAACACAAGCAAAACAACTACACAGCCCTCCCTCAGTCCAGCATCCCATCTTCTCATATTTGCAATATGGCTGCTCTAGGTGCTTTGCAACCTACTAGTGGTTCACGACCCACAGTTTGGGAACCACTGCTCCAATCCTGGGCAAGTGCCAGTTTCTGTGTGTTGCCCAGGAGGAGGCCATTGCAAAAGTGCCATAAGGCATTTCACAGCTGCCAGAAGAAGGGAGGCGCTGGCTTGGAGACTAGGGTGGGGGGATGCTGGGCCTCCACGCCTATTGGAGGAGCCCTCGGAGCCCTCGGCAGTACGTATGCTGCTGAGCAGCACGGGGGCATTCTAGAATTGGGGGGAGAGCAGGGAAGAAGCAGAGAGGGGGCAAAACTTGGTAGAGGAAGGGGTGAGGAAGTCAATTGAGAACTGGGGGGAGGTGGGGACAATAGCAAAGACTTCTGCCAGATCCTGCCTCCTGTCCTGGGCCTGAAAGGGCAACTTGGATCTGTGCCAGTGATTGAGCTAGTCCAGAAGACACATAGAGGCTGCTGGTGTTTGACATGAGGTAAGGGAACAAATGTTCTCTTACCTAGAGGAGACCGTCAGCTGACTTCTTTGCCTTGTGAGATTCTTCTAAGGCCATTTAGGCACTATGGGTATCCTATCAGATTAGACTAAATCTAGTTGTGAGGAATCAGCTACAAGTCTCTCTTCCCTTGGTAAATGTGGGAGGGGGTGTGACCTAACATTAGAGGTTGGGCTAGCCAAAAACTGTCACCCAGGTTCAAAAGGTAACCAAAGAGAACCAGACTACACTATGTGTGATAAAAAGAACAGGATTTACTGATATACAAAAAAGAATGTAAGTTACTGTGCAAAACTGATATTACCAGCAGTGCCTTCAGACAGAACAACATAACTTTGTGCAATTTGCGGTTGCAGCTATGTATGTAACTTGTAACTTCCTGTATTACAGCTCTGTAATTTTACAATCTCAGTTTAGGATTTTTCCTTTCCTTCATACTAAGGCATGCTAGAGGCTTAACCCAAAGACAATGTACTTTAGAGGTACCAATGCCAGCCTAATAACTTTAAGACAAAAATTACTTCCTTATTTTTATCATGGTGTCTCTGGCTATATATGATTAGAGTGCCTGCTGCAGCAGAAAGATAAAATAACAAATTCTCTGCTTTCAATAACCAATTTAAAAAAATAAATTCTGTGGAAAATTAGGGGAAGTTGAGGAAACAACATGACCTTGATCCTCAAGTCTAGCCTTGTTGTGGCTCCCAGGACTGTTGATTCTGATTTGAGGGAAATGATCGGAGTGAATGGTGGTAATCAAGAAGAATGTTAGTGCTACAAGGAATTTGCATGGTAATTTGTGAAAAGACTGGTGGTTTTACAAAAGAATGAATATAAATATTTGCAAAGCAAAGCTGAATTATATTTGTCCTGTTTGGAACACCAGTCCTTAACAATACATCACAAGTGGGCAATCCTGAAATATCACTATGGCTGAAATCAATTGAACATTTGTAAATAGTGTTTAATGTAATGTGAGATGATCTATACTTGTGCGCTTTACTTTTTATACAGGCGTCCGCCAGTATCTGTGGATCCGCTAATCCGCAGCCCCTCACTCCCATTACTTTTGCTTATATTCGTAATAGTCCTGCAAAATGGCTCTTGCTTTAATTAAGCAAGCAGGCACACAGCCTCTTGCAATTACTATATACCTCTTGATTTAAAAGACAAGCAGGCAGGCATGCTAGAAGGGAGAGTAAACATTAACAGGAAATAAGAAACAGGAAGTTAACATTCACTCTCCCTTCTAGCCTGTCAGCTTGCTTGCTTCTCTTTTAAAGCAAGAGGCATATAATAATTGGAAGAGGCTGCGAGCCTGCTTGCTTGGTTAAAGCAAGAGCCATTTTGCATGACTATTAATAAAAATAAATAAAAATAATAGGCTGCAGGCATGTGGGGGCAGCAGAGATAGAGTTTCCCTTCATCCACAGTTTCTGGTATCTGTGGAGGGGAACATATTCCCTGCAGATACTGGGGGACACCTGTATATTCTTTCTCTGTAGATGGCTAATCAGAATCTTGTATGCTGTACAGCATCCTAGAATTAGATCTTAAGCTTTTGATAGATAGTAATGGTAGGGTTGAATAACAGTGGTTCGCTCATTTCTGGATAATTTAACTTTTGAGCTTAAATTCTGTTTATTTTCTTGCAGTTTGCCCAGTTGGTGTCCATCTACAGAACTCTGGGACCAGAGAAGTTCCCTCTAATTGAACAAACTTTTTATCCAAATCACAAAGAAATGGTAGGCACTAATCTCTCTGTCTGTCTGTCTGTCTGTCTGTCTGTCTGTCTGTCTCTCTCTCTCTCTCTCTCTCTCTCTCTCTCTCTCTCAGAGAACGTGGGTGTGTTTGTGTGTACGTGGGTTTCTGTGTACGAATGTTCCGCATAGGCTCTGCAATGCCTGGAGCAATTGACACCAAACTAGGCACGCATACACCTTGTGGCCTGGCGACAAATACTGCAGGGGTCAGACCCCCCTAGGACCCCCTGGGGTGGGGGTGTGCAGGGGGTGCAACGTAAAAATGATTGAAAACGGCCGACATCGGTGTTGAATCCGTCATTTCCGGGGTCGCCGAGACGAGTGGCGACACTCCCGACGCCATTGGAGTCCGGGTTTGGCCCCCCCTTAGCGTGGGGGGCGAGAAGGGGTGCAAAACGAAACAGTCCACCATGCCCTCCTGGAACAGCTGGAGCGATTGATGCCAAACTTGGCATGCGTGTGCCTTGCGGTCTGGCGACAAATACTGTGGGGGTCAGACCCCCCTAATGCCCCCGGAGTGGGGGTGGGCAGGGGGCCCTGTGTGAAAATGATCAAAAACGGCCGAAATCGGCGTCAAATCCATAGTTTCCAGGGTCACCGAGATGAGCGGTGATGCGCCCGATGCCGGTGGAGTCCGGGTTCCCCCCCCACCATGGGGGGCAAGAAGGGGTGCGAAACAAAATGTCCGCCATGCCCTGCTGGAACGCCTGGACCAATTAGCACCAAACTCGGCATGCACAAGCCTTGCGGCCTTGCCACAAACACTGCGGGGGTTGGGGGCCCCTAGCGCCCCTGGGGGTGGGGGTGCACAGGGGGCCCCATGTGAAAATGGTCGAAAACGGCCGAAATTGGCTTCGAATCCATAGGTTCCGGAATCACCGAGATGAGCGGCGACGCTCCTGACGCCAGTGGAGTCTGGGCTCTGCCCCCCCTCAGCGTGGGGGGCAAGAAGAGGTGTGAAACAAAACGTCTGCCATGCCCTCCTGGAACGGCTGGAGCGATTGCCACCAAACTCGGCATGCGCAACACTTGTGGCCTGGCCACAAACACTGCGGGGGTCGGGCCCCACTAGCACCCCCAGGGGTGTGGGTGCGCAAGGAGCCCCATGTGAAAATGGTCAGAAACGGCCAAAATCGGCATCGAATCCGTCGTTTCAGGGGTCGCCAAGATGACAGTGACACTCCTGACACTGTTGGAGTCCGCTTGGCCCCCCTGGGCATGGGGGGTGAGAACGGGTCCAAAACAAAACGTCCGCCGTGCCCTGCTGAAACGCCTGGAGCGACTGGCACCAACTCGCCACACGTGTGCCTTCTGGCCTGGCGACAAACACTGCGGGGGTCAGGCCCCCCTAGCGCCCCCGGGGGTGGGGATATGTGGGGGGCCCACGTGAAAATGGTTGAAAACTGCCAACTTCGGTGTCGAATCCATAGTGTTCGGGGTCGCTGTGCTGATTGGTAGAATTTATTCGTTTTCGTGTCTAATAGAAACTTGGGATAAATGAATACCCGGGCAACGCCGGGTAAGGAAAAGCTAGTAATAAACATAAATACCAGTTACCTTCATATGGTAATCAAAGCAGCTATAAAAGTGCATGATTTATTTATCATTGATTGATATAAAATGTTATTTTGGCTTCATCCAAAAGAGTGAACCTAATCACCTAATTGAACATTTCAACCTCTGAAAAGGGGGAAATAAAAGTATTTCTAGTCTTAAAAACAAACACTACATTGGAATGTAAATGATACTTTATGGATCTGCATTTAATACTGGGTTTGTTTTCAGATTTTGTTACGGCTTTTGATGAATTTTGAAGATGCTTGCCTTACAAAAAAAATTGCCTTTGGTTTTGAGATGGTTTTTTAATTGGTGGTTCTGTTCTCATAAACAATCCTTTGCTGTTCATTTCCCTTCAAACAACAAATTTTCTTCTCAGTTCCAAATGAGCCACTGCTGCTGCTATTTGCTATAGTAACGGAATACTGTGCTTTGTTGAATTTTGGTTGCCTTCCTATATCTGGTTGTCTTGGTTAACTTTCTACATCTTTTTGTTTCTTCAGAACAAATCAATGACTTTTTAAAAATCTGTCCTTGTGGATAGAAAGGATGATGAGTCGTTTTATTAAAGTTCTTTTTGAAAATATGCATATCTCACCCTAACTAGAAAAAGGAGCAAGGAGAAAGAAAAACTAGTATGAAAGAAAAAGTGGATTTCCTTAACTCAAAACTGAATAAGACTGATTGTTTCAAAAGGCAATGAGGTGCTATTATGACACAGCAGGGAACCAATAAGGTATTGATATGAGTCAGCTTTCATTTCGTATCAGAGCTAATACTAGAACACTTATTTTCTTGTGTGAGTGTCATCAAGTTGGTTATTGTTTTTTTGTTGGTTACTGATTTGTTGGGTGACCTCAATGGTTACAAATTAAAATAGATAAAGTTAATGGGGATTCTACCAATCCTAGTGATGCCACTGCTTATGGGTAATTCCGTGTCAACTCATCACACTTAAGGGCAATTTTCTACCTCATGTTCTTAGATGTTGGCATACTTAAAGATCCTATATAATTATTGACGGAATGCATGTTTTTAAGTGAAAACATATTTATGAAACAGAGAAAATATATATTTAAGTTTAAAATTTCAAAATTTTTAAAAAATGGCACGCTGGTGATCCTTTAACTAGTTGTACCTCAAACACTGGTTGAGATATAGAATTGGGAGTGGCCTCGTTTTAAAGCTCTTTCCATGGGCTTGCATATGATATACAACACAATGGGTTTAATAATTTTTTTAATTTTAAAAAAGTCAATTAAAAACTTTAAAATCAATTTCCTCAAAAACAGACATTTTTAAAATTTTGAAAAAAATCTCAAAACTAGTTCATACTTGTGTCTAACTATATCCCAAAAATTATTTTGGGACGATGATGGGATCATAAGATATGAGAGATCACACATATGTATGATCAAGAGAAAACAATTTTCAAATTGAACTTAATTTTTTTTATCTACAACATAATTCTTTTACAGTATTTATGAATGTTGTTTCTTTGTGTATTACTTTTCTCAGTTTGGTCTGTTGTGACCATTTATTTTTAGATGCTGTAACTTTCTATAGACAAAAATGCAAAATGGAACAGGCAGGATCATATTGACCATTGGGCAACACCACCATTGCCCCTTCTCTTCATACTACTGCTCTTGGCTCAGTATGCTTGCAGAGTTTGTGAAGGCAACTTGCTTCTGTTCATTTGTTGATAAATATCAATAATATTGTCAATAATTGTGAATGTGATGTGATCATTTGAGGCAGTTGACATGAAATATGTGTTTTAAAGCAGTACTTCTTACTTTTTCTGTAGATAGAGGTGAGAGGAAACAGTGATAATAAAAATAAAACACACACTGCTTTCTGTACTTCTCTTTTTTGTGAAAACAAGCAAGCCCCGAAATCTGCAAAACACACACACACACACACACACACACACACACACACACACACACACA
>JAJKFI010000004.1:34188663-34242396 GCA_029204185.1 Lerista edwardsae | reverse complement strand
ACACACACACACACACACACACACACACACACACACACACACACACAAACCACCCTCTTTTATTGGATTTTCTTTATTTAATGGGAATGGGGGGTGCATGGTTAATGACTGTGGCTGCATCTGCTGATACTGTACTACTCATCTAGTACACCTTTAAAGCAATTATAATTATAATGTAAATTTTGAACAAAAAATATAACACTACTTTTTGCACTTGGAAAACACTGAAATCTGTATAGGTTGTGCATATGATATAATTTACTCTGTATAGTCTGATACAGGAAGTGCTCTCATGGGGGTGATAGAATGAGCTCGTTCTCGCACTGGGTGACGCAAAGCCAGTGCCATTGGAATCATTGTCATGTTCTTGTTGTCAGGCATTGGAGTTATAGTAGCATTGCAAAATATAAGATTCTGTTATGTAACATTTCTGTTTTCATTGATTCAGTCCTGGATAGGGAATTCTAGCATTATGTCTTCTACAAAACAGAAAAACACTGAGTTTGCAGTGTATACATTTGAAACTGTTTTATACTGACGCCTGCTAACTGGGCAAGAGGCACTTTTTCAAGTGGTGTTCCTTATATTTAGCAGGGAGAGAGTAATTGTCCCTCTTCACCCCTGCGCAGTGCCTTTTCTAGTGGCTGTTGCTGGTGGTGTTCTGCATGTTTTTTTAGATTGTGAGCCCTTTTGGGACAGGGAGCCATTTAACTTCATTATTATTATTTGCCTGTAAACCGCTTTGTGAACTTCCTGCTGAAAAGTGTATATAAATACATTGATTGATACTGCAGGGCTTTTTTCTGTCTCCTCTTGCTCTGAGCATTATAGTCATGTTTTAAAGGGTACAAGCAGTGGTGTCATTCAAATGATTTAGGAACAGGAACTCACTTTTGAGTTCAAATTCAAATGTTGTAAAAAACACAAAAAAAAAAACCCCGGAAGCAGCCATGGAGCCTGTTAGGATCCAGAACGCCCATTCTGGTCCGTTCCCCCTGAATGACATCACTGGGTACAAGGCAAGCTGAATGAACCATTTTATGTTTTATGCAGCAATGGTGCTTCTTGCAGCTCTGGTCAGTGTAACTATAGCCAGTTTATGTGAAGTCAAGAGGGCAAATATGTGACCATGAGTATTAAAGAACACTTGCCTTGCCTTTACACCTCATATGTTTAATGAAAGCTTTTCTGAATGTAAACTATGTTTGAAAGATTTCTAACTTCTCTGCTCTGTATTCTTAGCATGTCTCTCACTTGCCTTGTGAGCAAATAAGTTCGGCTTTCATAAGTCTTCAGCTGTAGCCAGGAATTTCCATTTAAAAATTCATAACAGCAATTACCCTAGAGTTTTTCTGTATAGCTACAAATCTGCTAAGCAACAGAGAATCATGCAGAAATCAAACAAAGCAGTTTTGCATGATTCTCTGTAATATAGGACATGTGTAAATGTGCACAGTCCCTCCTGTTCATTCAAGGCTTTCAGTTATTCCACAGAAATGAAGAAATACTGTCTATAATTTTACTATTTATAAGCATCTGAAACACAGTGATGTAAATCAGACTGTTTTTTAAAAAAAGATCTGGGTATTTACTATATCTGTCTCCATCATATAGTTAATGTCTACACCTGTGTATGGTCTTATATCAAGCCAAATGCAAATTCTCTCATAACAACCCTCTCCCCATAGCAAGTTCATAAAATGAACATTTTCAGGTGTGCATATGCATTCACACTGAAAATTTTCACTACATTGTTGTTCACTACCCACAACAGGCTTTTATTATTTCACTGACATTTACAGCACAATCCTACCTGCCCCGTCACGTCGACGCTACATCATAGTGTCAACCCGACAGATGTAGCACCAATGTAGGGACACTGAGCAGCACCCCCATGTCGGCACTACAGCTCTCAAGCCAACGCTACAAGTAGCATTGGCTTGAGAGCACCGTTGGGGAGCCACCCTTGTGCCGACCGAACCCGACTTGGCAGCAGCACTTCTGCAATTTCTGCCACATTGTCATTGCTTTCTGGAGTCTGGCCTAGGTGCCTTTAAAAGGGGATTGGACAGATTTCTGGAGGAAAAGTCTATCCTGGGCTGCCATGATGTGTTGTTCAATCTCCTTATGTTAGTAGTAGGTTACTTCAGAATGCCAGGTGCAAGGGAGTGGCAACAGGATGCAGGCATCTGTTGCCTCGTGTACTCCCTGAGGCACCAGGTGGGCCACTGTGAGATATAGGAAGCTGGACTAGATGGGCCTTTGGCCTGATCCAGCGGAGCTCTTCTTATGTTCTTTTGCAGCAGGGCCACTCCCATTAAAGGGGAATGTCCTACTTCCTGTTTCCCTGCTAGGTCATGACCCAACAATTTGGATACCACTGTACTATGGAATAAAGGAAGTATTGATAAGGAAGTGTTAGAAAACCTAACTGTAGATAAGATTGTTTTGGGGTCAGGCTGAGAAAATATAGAAATAATATGGGGATCATACTGCTGCAAGGGCAGGAGAGTTTCAGCTTTCCAGAGGGAGTGCTGGCCTCTGAGGGGTGGGCCCCCCATATGCCTCTCCAAGGTTCCCCAAGCCTCTAAAATAGTTTTTAAAAAGCAATTGAAAACCACTTCCTGTTTTCAATAAAAATGGGAAATATTTTTACTATTACCCTGAAGAGACATCTGTGGGGCTCCCCACCAACCCCTAGAGACGGGCACTCCCTCAGGTAAGTTGAAACTCCCCTTCTACCAGCAGCAGTGCAATCCTGGGGATCACATTGCTGCCTTCCTTACCCCCCCCCCCCTTTTAAAGGAGCAGGGCCAAGTGCTTTCCTGCCTGGTAGGTCATGATTCACCAGCTTGGGAACCACTAGTATATACAATAGCTTTTGATTTTTTTATAGTCTACTGATTCACCATTGTGTACATTCTGATTTTTTCCCCAAGACAATAACATCAGGTATCTACTGTCTACTATTACCTCATTCACTACATCAGAAGACATGAATATGATGGGTTACAGCATAAAAGTCATGCTCAGTGTCAGCACCAGGTTGCTGGGGCCCTAGTCATGGAACACACCACCCCCAACCAGGCCTAGCCAGCCAGTATTGGGCGCTACCACTGCTCTTGAATGTTTTCACTGATTGTCCCAAACAGGTCAGCAGATATCTCCATAGGACTTAGTGATTAGTAGGTGGATGTTGTTGTTGTTCAGTCACTAAGTTGTGTCCGACTCTTCGCCACCCCATGGACCACAGCACGACAGGCCTGTCTGTCTTCCACTAACTTCCGGAGTTCGCTTGTATTTGTGTGCATTGCTTTGGTGACACTATCTAGCCATGTCATCCTCTGCCACCCCCGTCTCTTTTGCCTTCAATCTTTCCCAGCATGAGGGTCTTTTCTAAAGAGTCCTCTCTTCTCCTGAGGTGGCCAAAGTATTGGAGCTTCAGTTTCAGTATTAGTCCTTCCAAGGACTACTCAAGCTTGACTTCCTGTAGGATTGCCCGATTGGATCTCCGTGCAGTCCAAGGGACTCTCAAGAGTCTTCTCCAAACCATAATTCAAAAGCATCTATTCTTCGGCGCTCTGCCTTCCTTATCGTCCAGCTCTCACAGTGGTCCAGCTCTCACAGCCATACATGACTACTGAGAAAACCATAGCTTTAACTATGTGAACCTTGGTTGGCTGGGTGATGTCTCGGCTTTTTATTAGGTTGTCTAGCTTTCCTCCCAAGAAGTAAACATCTTTTAATTTCGTGGCTGCAGTCACCATCTGCGGTGATCTTGGAGCCCAGGAAAATAAACTCCGTCACTGTTTCCATTTCTTCCCCTTCTATTTGCCTGGAAGTGATGGGAGTGGTTGCCATTATCTTAGTTTTTTTTAATGTTGACCTTCAAGCCATTTTTTGCACTTCCCTCTTTCACCCTCATCAAAAGGTTCTTTAGGTCTTCCTCACTTTCTGCCATTAGAATGGTATCATCTGCATATCTGAGGTTGTTGATATTTCTCCCAGCAATCTTGATTCCAGCTTCTGAGTCATCCAGCCCAGCCTTTCTCATGATGTATTCTGCATATAAGTTAAATAAGCAGGGTGACATATACAGCCTTGTTGTACTCCTTTCCCAATTTGAAACCAATCGGTTGTTCCATGTCTGGTTCTAACTGTAGCGTCTTGACCCGCATACAGGTTTCTGAGAAGACAGATAAGGTGATTTGATACTCCCATCTCTTCAAGAACTTGCCACAGTTTGTTGTGATCCACACTATCAAACGCTTTAGTCAGTGAAGCAGAAGTAGATGTTTTTCTGGCACTCTCTTGCTTTTTCCATGATCCAGCGAATGTTGGCAAGTTGATCTCTAGTTCCTCTGCCTCTTCGGAAACCAGCTTGTACATCTGGTAGTTCTCAATTCACATATTGCTGAAGCCTAGCTTGTAGGATTTTGAGCATCACCTTGCTAGCATGTGAAATGAGTGCATAGGTGCGGTAGTCTGAACAATCTTTGAACAATCAAAGATTGATTTGAACAAAGTTTAAACAATCTTTGGCATTGCCCTTCTTTGGGATTGGAATGTAAACTGATCTTTTCCAGTCTTGAGGCCACTGCTGGGTTTTCCAAATTTGCTGGCATCTGGAGTGCAGCACTTTGACAGCATTATCTTTTAAGATTTTGAGTAATTCAACTGAAATGCTATCAGCTCCACTAGCTTTGTTGTTAGTGATGCTTTCTAAAGCCCACTTGACTTCACATTCCAGGATGTCAGGTTCGAGTTCAGTGACCACACCATTGTGGTTATCAAGAACATTTAGATCAGCCTTATATAGTTCCTCTGTGTATTCTTGCCACCTCTTCTTAATCTCATCTGCTTCTGTTAGGTCTTTGCTGTTCTTGTCCTTTATCCTGCCTATCTTAGCACAAAATTGATGCTTTGATATCTCCAATTTTCTTGAAAAGATCTCTAGTCTTTCCCATTCTGTTATTTTATTTCTTTGCATTGCTTGTTTAAGAAGGCCTTCCTATCTCTCCTTGCTGTTCTCTGGAAATCTGCATTCAGTTGAGCATATCTTTCCCTTTCTCCCTTACCTTTTGCTTCCCTTCTTTCCTCAGCTGTTTGTAAAGCCTCGTCAGACAGCCACTTTGCCTTCTTGCATTTCTTTCTCTTTGGGATGGTTTTAGTTGCTGCCTCCTGTAGAATGTTACAAACCTCAATCCAAAGTTCTTCAGGCACGCTATCTACCAAATCTAAGCTTTTAAACCTATTTGTCACCTCCACTGTATATTCGTATGGGATGTGATTTAGGTCATACGTTAAGTGCCTAGTGGTTTTCCTTACTTTTTTAAGTTTACGCCTGAATTTTGCAATAAGAAGCTCATGATCTGAGCCACAGTCAGATCTAGGTCTTCTTTTTTACTGACTAAATAGACCTTTTCCACCTTTAGCTGCAAAGTATTAATCAATCTGATTTTGTGTTGCAGTTTCACATCTCACAGTCCTGAACTGGCTGAAACTGGCATTCCGTCTCTCCGTCTCAGGATCAGATAGAACACCTGTGTGTCCTTCAGCAGGCAGCTTCCCAGCTTGTTAGGGATAGTAGTTGTACTCCCTTTTCTGATAATGTAGAATAAGCAGGCAGTTTCACACGGGAAGCCCTGGCTGCAAAACACTGCACATTCCCATGAGCTCATAGTGTTCTAAGGGTCACCCCATTGGGTAAGATGGGGCACAAGGGGTCTTCAGGTATCCACCTACCAGATACACTCTGGCTGCATCCCTTTGTTCTGGTGTTAGAAGGAGTTTTTCACTGTGTGTGCTTAAGATGTAAAGCTGCACTGAAACGGCCGCCTGCGAGCGGCATAGACTTCCCCGGCTTCCTAGCCGGCAGATTGAACCTTTGTACCTTTCTTACTTTCGCTACAATAAAGAGACTTTGTTATAGAAATGTGGCGATTGCTTCAATCCTTCGCTCCGGAGCGCTAAGGCAAGCGCTAGAATGGGTCTCCAAGCCCCCAACTCTGCTACTATTTACACAAATACACAACATTTTGATGTAGACCATCTGGTGAAGTCCATGTGTAGAGTCACCGCTTGTGTTGTTGGAAAAGAATGTTTGCTATGACTAATGTGTTCTCCTGACAAAACTCCATTAGTCTTTGTCCTGCTTCATTTTGTACTCTTAAGACCAAACTTGCCTGTTATTGCTATTACCTCTTGACAGCCTACTTTAGCATTCCAGTCCCCTATGATGAGGACGTCTTTTTTGGTGTTCATTCTAGAAGGTGTTGTAGGTCAATTCTAGAAGATGTTGTAGGTGTTGAAGAGGTCAACTTCTTCCTCTTCAGCATCAGTGGTTGGGGCGTAGACCTGGATTACTGTGATGTTGAAAGGTTTGCCTTGGATCCGAATTGAAATGATTCTATCATTGCTGAGGTTATACCCCAGTACTTTTGTTCCTACTCTTTTGTTTACTATGAAGTCTATGCTTTCTTCTAAGGGATTCCTGCTCACAGTAGTAGATATAATGGGCATCTGAATTAAATTCTCCCATTCCTGTTCATTTTAGTTCATTAATTCCCATGATGTCAATGTTTAGTTTTGACATCTCGCATTTGGCCACATTAGCTTACCTTGATTCATAGACCTAACGTTCCAGATTCCTATGCAGTATTGTTCTATGCAGCGTCGTACTTTCCTTTCACTTCCAGACACATCCACAGCTGAGCTTCCTTTTGGTTTTGGCCCAGCTACTTCATTCTTTCTGGAGCTACTTATACTCGTCTTCTGCTCTTCTCCAGTAGCATAAAGTATGCCTTCTGACCTGAGGGGCTCATCTTCCGTCATCATATCGTTTTAATACTGTAGTCCATGGGGTTTTCTTGACAAGGGTACTGGAGTGGGTTGCCATTTCCTTCTCCAGCGGACCACATTTAATCAGAACTCTCTACTATGACCTGTCCATCTTGGGTAATCCTACATGGCATAGCTCACAGCTTCATTGAACTACTCAAGCCCCTTTGCCACAAGGCAGTGATCCATGAAGGGGAGTGGGTGACCAGATAGAAGCCAATGAAGAAGGAAGTGCAAGTAGATAGATGTAGCAAATTCTGCTTTTAAAAAATAAAGAAATAGAGAGTACTAAGAGAAGAAAAGAATGAGGTGTTGATCTCCAAAGGAACAATTTAAAGCTTCTTCTAGCTTCTGTTTCATTGAAATATAGAAGACTTTTCTTGATCTTCTGCTAAAATTATTCCTGCTTGCTTGCCGTATGAAGGGAGTGGGTGTAGGAGAGAGGCAACACAATCCTGTATCGTACATACCATCGACGCAACATTATTGCGTCGAAGCTACATCACTAGCACCAATGTGGGAGCACCAGTCGGAACCCCCACGCTGGTGCTAGTGCTCTCAGGCCGATGCGTCAGCCTGATAGCGCCGATGGTGAGCCTCTCCTGTATCAGCCAAAAGTGGCTAGTGCAAGGGAGGCTCCGTGCTGAAGCAGCACAGGGATTAGGCGAGGGAGGGAGAATGTGGGTGGGGGGAAGGTGGGATGTAGGTGGGCTTGGGAAGTGGCCATACGGCCTCATCCTAAGGTCGTTTGGGAGGCCGTGCGGCCCCGATTTCAGCCACGCAGTCTCTTCGGATCTGCGCCCGTTATTTAACAGGCGCAGATCCAAAGAGACCATGCAGCCCAGATCGGGGCCGCACGGCCTCCCGCCCGCTATTTAACAGGTGCAGATCTGAGGAGCGCATAAGACAGGCTGGAGCCTCCCCTACAGTATGGGAGCGCACGCTGCCTTGCCGCGGGAGGCTCCAGCCTCCCCCTGCCCAGCGTTGGATATGGCGCTGGGTAGGATTGCACACTGAGAATACAATCCTTTGGCCAGTACAAGGGACACCGTAAAGTATGTTTGGACCACTTTTGGAGTCAGAGAAGCCAGCACACAGACATGTGCCATCCTCCTTGACTCTGAGAGTGGTGCAAACACGCTTGACGGCGGCCCTTGTGCCGGCCAAACTTTGCTGGCCTAACTGTGCGCTCTAAATCTTAAAATACTGCAGCCTAAGTAGTTTTTTATGGCACATAATGCTTTGAGGGCATACATTAGAGTGAATTGGCACTTTGCCACTAACAGCACCCAGTCTGAATTTATAGCATGCAACACTAGCATTTTGTTGAATTGTTTTATTGCTACAATAGCTTGTAGCGCATTTTTGTGCATCTGATTTTCATTTTATAGAACAACAATGAATAAAAGTTGTAATATACAAATAAGATACCCCACATCTAGAGACTAATGCTGTTCTGGATTCATGTTCAAATATCGTAGTAGATAGTGTTCACTATTGTACTGTAGAATCCTTGAGGCGTTACTAATGTATTAACATGCATTTCCTTCAGTTATTTATCTAATTGAATAAAATTTAGATCCTGATTCTGTAAACAATTATATATGCATTTAAGTCGTGAGCCATTGATATTGTTTTGGGCCCCTGGATGGCTACCACATTCATTCCAGCAAGTTCTAGTCAAATATTCCTAGACTAGCTGCCCAATCCTGTTCCAGGCCAGCGCCGCTCTTCCATTCGCTGCCTAGGAGATGGCTGATGCAAATGTATCGTGTGGCACATTATGGCAGCTGGGAGAAGGGAGGTGCCAGCAGGGAGACCAGTTCTGGTGAGTGCTGGGCTTCCATGCTGGGAGCCAGCAGCTCCCGACCAAACAGGTAAGTAACCAACCAGACAGGGAGGAGGTGTTCCATGGTTGAGAGGGGTGAGACTGGAAGAGGGAGGGTGGTTCTGGCCTGGGAGGGGGGTGGAGATGGCAGCAGAAGCTGCTACCAGATCCTATCCCTCCTCCTGCATTTCAAAGCCCTACACAGGTTTACTCGATTCTGTGCTAGAGATTGAGCTGGTGCACATCCAAGTAGATCCATAGGCACTTCTAGGGCCCAACCTGGGGTAAGGGAACTGATGAGGAGACTTCTGGCTGCCTTCCTTACCCCACGGGATGTAGCATTTCAGTGCTGCTGTACTGTAGGATGGATAGCCCAGCTAGGATTCAGCCATATCACAGTATTGGCAATAGTTCTGAAGGAGTAGGTCATATGGTCTTGAGCTCTCCAGTATTTCTAAAGTTTATTGGGATGAGCTGCCAGTGGTGGCACGAAGGGAGAAAGTGTCAGCATAACATGGGACTAACAAGTCCATAGCATGGGACTAACACATATGATGTGCTATTGAGCAAGTTTTGTATGGACAATAGTCCTGCTTAGATTTGTAAATATCCCTTAAATATACATTTTAAAAAATCTTGGTATTTGCAAATATGAATATGTTCAGTATATTTACATGTGGGCCCTTGTTATCTGTGAGGGCTCCGTTCCTGAACCCCTGCAGATACTGAAATATGCAGATGTTGGAATCTGCAGATTTTGGGGAGGCAACCCTCCAAACCCTCTGAGAAACCAGAATTGGCTTTTTTTTTTTTTTTTTTGCCTGATCTGGGGGACTGGTCTCTCTGGCCCTCGGAACACCCTCTGGGCACAAACAGAGTACAGCTCTGGTCATGTTCGAAGGTTTTGGGGGGCAACCTGCAGGTTAGTAACCCGCAGGTACTGAATCCGTGGATATTGCGAGCCCGCCTGTACATTGGAATTGTGCTTTAACAATGAAAATGTTGACATATTACATACTTATAAGCCCCTTGTTATTGAAAGATGTCTTGCCTATTTTTTCCTAATGATTTGAAGTGCCTACAAAAACATTTCAATATATAAAATGACAGCCTTTTAATGTATTTAAAGATAATATTTTGAAAATTTACTTTTAAAATGACTGTGTTTTAACTTCAGCAGTACTGCAGCAATGCTAGAAGTATTTTTGGCAGACAGACCTTTTGATTTACATCAGAAAACAAGGTGCATAAGAATCAAACTGTAAAGTTGAAAAGAATGCACAGGACAAATCTGGCAAATATGGTTTCCTGTGTATCATGACATCATGACCATGATGTTTCATGTTTGTTTCGTGTTTGAATTACATCAGAAATTTTTTGTTCTTCTCAAGGCCCCTTCTGCGGGAGAAAGGCAGAATAGAAATATGGTAAATAAATAAATCACTGTCCTTTTAGTCAAGGGACCAACTCTTATTCAGAACACAGTGATAAACAAAAAATGAATCATGACATGTAGATACAATGGCAGTGTGAAATTTACAATTACCAATCTTTTGATGATGATGATGATGATGATGATGATGATGATGATGCATTATTTGAAGAGGCTACACAAACGTTCTAAGCAGTGTTATGTATGCCCAACCATATTCAAATCCTAATGAATTAGGAAGTGTTGAAATATTAGGTTTTGGGAATACAGGTGGGCCCCCATATCCACAGATCCCGTATCTATAATTTCAATTATCCACAGATAGGGGGCCCCATTACCTTTCTTCGTTCTTATTTTGGGCCACTAAAAATGTTTTTGCTCAGGGTGGGGAAAAGGGAGAATCCTATACTTAATGTAGGTTCCCTCTTATCCACTGTTTCAGGTATTCATGCGGAGAGTGGGAGCAACCTATTCCCCGCAGACACCGGGGCATGCCTGTAGTGAGGTTAATGATACTCTTATCCTGTGCATGAGATCATTATGTGTAGACTTAACTTTGTGGATCAGTCTAAAGGTCAGATTACATATCATGTTAAATGCAGTGTTGGCCCTGATATGGGTTTCAAACTCCGGTGCTACCTTCTCTGGAAGTGCCCTATTGTACATTGAGATAATGACCATTCCTGGCTTTATGATCACTCTATCCATTTCCAGCTTTTCCCAAACTTTTCCCTCCCCCCCCCACTTTACTACTTGTTGCAAATATATAGTTATCAAGACTTGGTAATCAAGTATTTCTCAAACAATAGCAAGCCTTTTTCCCCATAGATATTGGATGTTCATGACAAGAAACATTGAATTACCTTGGCCTGAAGATGTCGTGTCTGATTCATGGTATCTCCTATAGTGCTGTAATGTCATACTAATTACATAATAGAACAATCAACTTTAGTATCTGTTTTACAGTATATTCCAATCGATTGGATTAGTACACGGGACCTTTTTTGATCATCAAATATGTATTATATTAGCAAATTCATCAAGATATAATTAAGATTAGATGAGGCAAAGTAACATACAGAAAAGTGAAGTAGAAAATGTTAAATGACACACAAAAACATTTTAACGTGCACCAGCTGAAATACGAAAACTAATCTTTCAGACTTTTTACAATAGATTGTTACATCTTGTATATATACATTGTTCAAACTCTTTTGATTCAGAATTCCACTCTAAAGAAAAAATGGCTATACAAAACAACACTCGTTTTCTCAGAAATACTGTTTTGGATTAAAACAACGTATTCTTTTATTCAGCCTATTAATAGGAACAGAGGTCCAAATTTTGATCAATCTTGTGTATGGTTACATTCATTTTGATAAAAAATAAAGTTATTATGCCTCAGAAAAGAAAGAAGTGTTTCCCCTTGCACCCCTCTATAAAAAGAACTTTAGAGAACAGCTACTTCCAGGAGACTTATTCCTCTTCTTGTCTGGATGCCAATTCTATGAACTTTGCACTTTATTTGCACAGCACAATTTGCTTTTGTTTCTAAGCAATAGATAGATGTTGGAAGTTCAAAGCAGTGAGCACATAGCATCAGATGGACTTAACCCCTGGGGTTTTAGAAGTAATTGCATCATTCATGGTTCACTGATGTCAACAAACTCTTTTTCTGGAGGAGGACCACCTCGATACCAACTGCATGTTCCATCGCTGCGCTTTATACAGGCATAATGCTTTGCTTGATGCCCATAAAGTTTCCTCTCTATTAGCCAGTCTGTCCACAGACACTCATTTGGTGTAGTAATAGAGCAGGGCACCATGTAGCAGGTAGAAATCTAAATGTAAAGAATTAAATCAATTGAACAAGTTTTTTTTTCATTTTATTATATAGATGCAAAGCAAGCTGTCTCCTACTGAATTAGAAGATTGGTCTGTCTAGCTCAGTATTGTCAACAATGGCCAGTTGTTACTCCAGAGTTTCAGACAAAGGTCTTTTCTAGCCCTATCTGGATTAAACTTGGGAATTTCTGCATGCAAAACATGTGCTCTGCACCACTGAGCTTTGGTGCCCTCCCTTAGTAGTTCATAATTTGCCAGTATGTAAAGTTGCACTTATCCATATCTGTTGTTATACTGACACACAAATTTAATAAACTTGATGAAGTGAATGAAGTGAAATAATTTGTAAATTGTGTTGAGAAATTAAATTGACCTTCAAGCTGAGAGATGCAGAGGCTGATTTAGACCAACCCAGTGTGTGTGCGAGGATAAGGATGAATTCTATTAGGATAGAATTATAGATAAATTTAGACCAATTTCATATATATTCTACTGTAAATTAGCAACTGTCTCTTTAGGAACAGGGTCTGTACAAGAAACCCTCTTCTCATCTGTCCATCACTTTTCAATTGATTTGAAAAGTCAATGCAGACATTTGGTGTACCATAACTCATCCTCTCAACGTCTACTCATCTTGAATGAAGAAGGCACCCAGCTAGCTGAGGGGGAGGGCTTTTCTAAACAGGATCACACAATCCTACTTAGCAAGTTGCAAAAGCCCTATTTGTGACTGGTACTGACTGCTTTATGGCAGACAGCCCTGGTGGAAGAGGTGCTTAATCAACAGCCAGTCCCTTTATGATTAGGCCATTAGAATGCAAATCTTGCCATGTTTAATGAGACAGGGCAGGCAAGTTGATTTTAGGAAATGAAATAAATACGTTCTAAGAAATGATCAACTAAAAGTGATGTTCTAGGGACAAGACATAGTGCACTTCATTGGATTTTATATACTCACTTTACAGCCACAGCCCATTTGATATCTCTGATTTAAACTCTTCTTCTGAGATAAGGTCAGGTCATCCCATGGTTCAATGTAATTGCACAAATGGATAAGAACTTTACCATCATTTAAAATTTGCCCTGCATTAGGGAAGGCAGCAAAATAAAGAAAAAGATTCATTCCCAACACTATAGAGTTAACCCACATCCATTAAAAGTTAAACTTTCATTGGGTTTACTGAACCACTCTTACTGAAGTAAATTATTTTCCTGACATAGATTTCATTCTATGAGAGTATTGTGAAACAACATTGAAGCTATTGTAGTATTGCAGCCCCAGTGGTGGTTTTTGTTTTGGTACATCTGGATTCCACTGTTTAAAACATTTAACATAGTTTAAACATTGTGAAGAAAATCCCTGATTTTTTTGCTATATTTTTGCCCAATTTTACACCTTGTTTGGACTTACCTAACTCTCCAAAAAAAATTTTGATGCCTCTGCCCAAAAAAAAAGGCTGCTGAGACATCCTACTGCAAAACCCATTGTCCTGGAATGCTTCCCTGTGACTTTTTGAATTCAGCATTGTTGCCCCCAAAAGGCCAGATAGCAGGGAATCCAGGTCATTTGGTGAATTGTTGTTTTTTATGTCTGGCTTCCCTCAGAACAAAAGGCCCTCACCATCCCCCCTGCTAGGACTGGCATGTGACAGATGAGTAGACATCCAGGCTTACTTGCCTAAGTCAAATGGCAGGTAGGCATGTCCAGTGGTCATAAGCCATCCAACATCATCAACATTTTTTTTTTTTAATGATCATACAGATCCCAAGTATGCTAAGATTATATTGTCCTGGTCCATCACTGAAACAGCCTATACAAGCTCTTGTCTGAATGTCCCCACTCATCACAGTGGTTTAATGTATGTTTTGTGTACTGCCTTAACTTGAATGTACTCTACCTGTAAGGAGATATTGCTTCTTGTTGTTCGCTTCTAGTTTCACCCCACAAAGAGATGAATCAAAAGGAGTGAAGACATACTGAACATCTTTCAATTTTTCAAAACCTTTAAACATCTGTATTAGAAAAACAGTAAGAAATGAAGAGTTACTGTAGCTAAGAATGTATAAGAAATACATAAACATTTCAGAAGTTCTACAGGTACTTAATATAATGCTACATGATTTATCAAAGTATTTATATACTGCTTTTCAACACAAAGTTCACAAAGCGGTTTACAGGCTAATAATAATAATAAAAAAAGTTACATTGTTCCCTGTCCCAAAAGGGCTCACAATCTAAAAAAAACATGCAGAACACCACCAGCAACAGCTACTAGAAAAGACACTGCGCAGGGGTGAAGAGGGACAATTACTCTCCCCCTGCTAAATATAAAAGGAACATCACTTGAAAAAGTGCCTCTTGCCCAGTTAGCAGGGGTTTATTTATTTAAAAGATTTTTACCCTGCCTTTCCCCCCAGTAAAGGGGACTCAAGGTGGCATTATTAAAACCTATTAGTTATACATTTATCTATATATTTAGCTATGCAGTCTTGTGCTGCTTTGCACAAAGTGAACATTGTGCTGTTAGGCATCTACCCAACAGAACCATGAATTAACACAGTGATGTTTAATATACATGATTGTCACACAAATAAATATTAGCCTAATGATCTAAGAATGAATTCTAATTATGTACTAAAAACTGTCTGTTGTATGAATGATGGTAAATAATATCGCTTTTTGCACAATTCTGTACATGTTTACTCAGAAGTAAATCTCATTATATTTAGTATACTATATTATAAATATACTCACTATATTATACTCACTATAAATGTATACAGGATTGTAGCTTTTGGAACATATCACAAATCTCAAAATTGCATTTGTGCATCTTTGGCCTCTGTTCCTGTGAGGATTGTTGTTTTTGTTTTGTGTAGCACTCTTGTGAAAACATTTCAGGATTATTGCAATGACTACACATCTGCTTGAACTTTTCACTGTTTATGTGTGATCACAAAGTTAGAACCCATATATACACATTCAGATAGGAATGATGTCATGGGTATAATGTCAATATGAGGCCCAGCTGTAATTTTGTATAGGATGTGAGGGATATTTGTTCTTCGGATATCCCAACAGAACTCTGTAGAATGCTTTTTAAAAAATTTTTTTAAAAGAACACATAAACTGTGTCTGAAAGGAAATCACAAAATTTGGAACACCTTCTAAATGTCATCAATTGCTATGACCAAACTGAAATCCAACCATAAATATGCTCTCATGATTACATCATCCTATGTAGTGACAGCAGTAGACAGCTCTGAAGTTCAAGAGAGCATTGTGTATCACTGGAAAATGTGTATATAATATTCTATTAAAATACTAAATGGCAAAGTGTTGTAAAATAATAGTAACAGCTAATAAATAACATGCCGTCATCCTGCATATTAAACTGCCTTATAGTCAGACCAGTATTGTCTACTGTGGCTTGCTTTGGCTCTCTAGGGTTTCAGTCCTCAGGGTTCTCAGTCTTGTTAGGAATGGATGAACCTTGTATTGTGTCACCAAGCTGTGGCTCTCCTCCCAACATCACAACATTGAAATTTACCCAAGCAAATGAAATTAATGCAATTTATGTTGATCAGGTTTACCTGAATATTTTATTATTACTTCCAAGGGACAGAAATTGGAATAGTCTCAAAGTTATGAATGTTATTTTAGTATGCATAGCATTTCCTTCAGCATTGAAACAAATGGAAATTGTGGCAATAGTTGCAGGTTAGAATTTGACCCCAGGAGGGAAAAAAAATTATCTTTAAAGATTGCATGGCGTGGGTTCTTTTTTTCCTCACAAAATATGAATCCTCTCATACTGATAGTCTTCTGTATCTAGGTTAAGAATTTGCTATAGTTTACTTCACGTGTGGTTCACTTGTTTCATTGTATCTCTCTATGGGCACAATCCTAAACTGAGTTAGGCCGGCATAAATTTAGCCAGCAAAGTTTGGCTGCATGAGGGACACCATAAAGTATGTTTGGACCACTCTCGGAGTCAGAGAGGCCAGCATACAGACGTAGGCCATCCTCCCTGAATCCAAGAGTAGTCCAAAAACACTTTATGGTGGCCCTTGTGCTGGCCAAACTTTGCTGGTTTAGCTTATGCCAGCCTAACTCCAGTTTAGGATTGCGCTCTATATCTCATGAAAGTATAAATATGCAACCAAGTAGTAACTTCCCCTCACCTGACCTTGTCTCCCATGCCATGGCACATATGTCGATTACATGTGGTTTGACTGTGGCTTCTGAAAATAATAGCAGGGCTTCGTATTACAAAATGTGACATATTCAAATGCAATGCAGAGGCCCATAAACCTGGTTATGTGTTTGAATAGATTCAAACCTTGAACTCAGAAGCTCCCTCTTCCATTCTGCTTTGTTAGCAGGGAGAAATTTTAAAGCTTCTGATTTGATACAGAAACATGATCAGGCATGGTTATTTGTTCATCTGCAGTATTAAATTAGTGGTAATTGCAGTCTGTGTTCACATCAGTATATATGGCTGTCACTAGAATGGCTGGGAACTTATTTTGTTCCTCTAATCTGGAAACCACTGAACCACTGAGACAAAAACTGGAATTGTCATGGACCCCGTGTAACCCTCACCCTACTCCCTAAACACACAAAATACAATTTGTAATATTGTAATTAATAAAAAAAATTATTTGAAATTTATCAGATTTATTATTTATAGAGAAGATTTGTGGATTGCTGCAATTGTTACCAATTGTGGCTGCAGGCAGTTTGTTCTCTGCTCTTTCTGGTGGTCCATGGAGTAGACTCTCCTGAGTCCATGTTTCCCCACAGACTACTAGAGAAAGCAGAAAATGGACGGCCACACCTGAGTTCAGTGCCATCTGTGAGCAGTCCATTCTCTACCCTCTCTGTTGGTCCATGGTGGGGAGTTCTGGAAGTGATTGAAGGCAATCTTTTTTTTCCTCTGAGACCTTGCAGACTTCTTCTCAGAGTCTTGCGAACTACCTGTGTTCCACAGACCACAGGGTGGGAAACCAGTGTCCTAGACAGTATATTATTTTCAGCCATTTAAGCCATAAAATAGACAATGGAGTCCATGTACCTTTATTTGTTTGATTTCATACCGGATCATTTTGTGAGTGTCAAGTGGATCTTCACTTGCTGGAACCACCTTTTCACTTGAAATTTTTGCTCGAATAACTGTAAAAAATGGAGAAGAAATGTTAATGGCAGCAAAACAGATGTTTTCTCTTGCTTTTTCTTTAGTGTTATACGATCTTAGAACTATAAAATACAGCTACGGTGTTAAATACCAATGTATTTAACACCATATTCAAATACCAAACTATTCAAGACCACAGTGCAGATGGATTTCTTACCTGGATTTCTTTGCATTTCCAGAAATGCAGTTGGATTCTGGTTTCTCCCTCCTTATACTGGCCAAAACAGGTGGAAAGAGTTGAAGTTGGCAGAATGGGCTTGCTTCTCATCTCCTCTTTGAGATCATGAGAAAAAGAGGAGCTGCTTGTCCTTTTGCAGAACATTACTGCTGTTTCAAGACAGTTATATCATACTTGGCAGCAGCTCCTGCATACTTACTATTAGATGAAGGCAACTGTTGCCAGAGTAAACATCGTGTGACTACTTTTAAACAGCCTAGTGCTGCTACTCTGAGGATGGGCATGACGGCTCTTCCTGAGACACTCTGGGAACATCATAAAAGGCTGGGGATCTGCCAGTCTTGCAACCCTCTCCATCTCAATCTACCTCAATCCATCTCAATCTAGGTGGGGAGAAGAAGTGTTCTCAATTCTTGGAGATCTCAAAACAGGAGAGAGGGACTCAGATACATTAGGAAACCATCCCTAAATCCCTCTCTTCTCTGTTTGCTGGCAACAGAGAATTCAGTCCTTCTTTCATGTGTATTCCACTTTCAAGTGGAATAATCTTGCTTGCAAGTGGACAAGAGTGGAAATCTATACAGTACTTCGGCCCTGGCAACAATAAATGTGGGCACTTTGCCACCAAGTTAAGAAGGCAGACACACAACTATCCGCAATTGCCCCCATGCCTTGGCAGATAAAATAGTTACACAAGTCTCTAGTGCTTTTCCTTTATTTCATTCAGAAACAAATGTAGAATAATTTAGATATCTGCTGCTGGAAGTTTAATTCAGATGAAGATACATACAACTTTCTTCTTCACACTTCCTTTTGAAATGTGGTTTTAGTCTTTTTATTTTGAATAGAGAAGCATAGCTTGCAATAATCTAAAAACACAATAAAAATAATAAAACAATAAAAAACCCAATGGAGCAGCATCAGTTAAAAGTTAAACACTACTCAGATTATGTCCAAGATTTGGCCACCATCAGCATTTGCCATCTAAAGGCATTGTAAACAAAAATATCTTAAGGACCCTCTGGAAGGCCTCTAAAGAGGGAGCAGTTCTTCATTCCAAAAGGAGAAAATTCCTTAGTTGGGATGCTGCCACTGAAAAGGTCCTATTCCGTGCTGCCATCTCCTTCACCTCAATAGCAGCATGGCTAAAAGAGACTCCCTCTGATGACCTCAAAGGATGGGTTAGATTATATGGAAGAAGGCAGTCCTTCAATAACTTTTCCCCAAACCATAAAAGGCCTTAAAAGTCAAAAGCAGTAGCTTGAATTGTATCCAGAAATGAACTGGCAGCCAGTGCAGGTACCAAAGCAGTGGCTGAGTTGAATTGCAGCTGAATTCAGCCCTGCAGCCCCATGGGTGGCCGTGTTCTGCACTAAGTACAATTTCCAAACAGTCTTCAAAGGCAGCCACAAGTAGAATGTGTTATAGTAATCTAATTTCAACATTACTAGATTTGATTAGCTAGCTAGTTCCTTAAAACATCACTTTTAGCTAGCTAGCAGTGCAACTAGAACTAGCATGTTAGGTACAGTATCTACCTCTATTACCTATAACCATAGGATGTTGATCAAGGTATGCCTTGTTGTTTTTATCCTTAGACAGGTATGCCTGTAGCTTGTTTAAAAATGGAACAGATACAGCCTAAGTACAGCAAAGACAATTATGAGATGGGTTTACTCAAAAGTTTAATGCTATGTAGTTGACTCATGGTATATGGTATGTCAGATTGTAAATTATCCATCAGGGACTAAGAGGTTATTTATATAAATATGGTCTGTGTATAATACTTATGACCTAATGAATTCCTGTTCATCCTGCCTAACCCCTGAAATAGTAATTAGCATGTGATCATATTTCTCCTCTTCTTTTTCCCCTCTTCTGACTTCCCTTTCTATATTGTATTCATTTTAAACTCCAACTTCTTACATACGCGTACATTCTCATGGCTCTCAGTATTTTTCTTATTTTACTCTTTGTTCCTTGGCATTTCTTCATTTAGCTGGTACCTTTCTAGTTGCCAAGCCAAGGTCCCTTCTATTTCTTCTCATCACCAACTTTTCTTTAACTTTTGCAGCCTGCTAATTTCTTCTTCCATTTTCCTACACTTCAGCATTACATTGGCATTCCCTAATTTCCACTTCTTATACTCAAGGTGGAGTATACTCAATGGAGCTTCTTTGCTTTCATTTTTTAAAAGCTGAAATTCTGAGATGGGTAGCCTAATATGGATCGGAACAGGTAGGCCAGCTGGCCTGTGTTGTATCCAGTGCAGGTTTGGGGCTAGCTACTGTTTGGCGCAAGGAAAGTTATTCCCATTACCCAACAGTATGCAGCAGTCCCCCAGTGGGGCTACTTGGATCTGCGCCAGATCAGGGCCAACTGGGCTGGGGGTTAGGATCCAGACAGGCAGCCCTATACTGAGGTGCCTGGGCCTCATGGGTACAGCCACCAGGGTCTCCTCAAGAGAAGAGGACATTCATCCCCTTCCCCTGGGAAAAGCCCCACCTCCTGCAATGGGATTGCTTGATTTTCCACCTGCGATTTGGCTGGCAAAGAATTGAGCAGTCCCGTGTCAGGCTGCCCAGCCTGAAGTGAAGGATAAAATCTGGTGGAGGAGATAACTGCCAGTCCACCCCCACTCCGCCCCTCCCCTGCCCAGTTCCACCCCCACTGCTTACCCAGAAAACATGCACTCACCACTCGTTGGCTTCACATAGGTGTCTCTGGTACATGGGGATGGTGCTGGGTCAGCTTGGGTGGTAATGGCTTACCACCAGTACTGGAGGTGTCTTACAGCACCTTTATGACATCAGTGCAGGCAATACACTTGTACTGCTCATGCTGCTTCTAATAGGATTGGGCCCTAAGTTCCGGATTCTGTCTCCACTCCACTCCCCGGACCAGTAGTCCCATAAGTCCATCTTCCCCTCATCTTCCCCACCCCATTTTGCCTTCCTCCGCCCTCCCCAAATGCCTATGCCAGCCGACCCCTGACACTGGACGACCAGGACGACCTTACCTGACACTGGGTCCTGGAAGACAGGTGCGTGCCCTCGCACCAGCCTAGCCTGCTCTGGAGTGGCGCAGACATGCCTTATGGCATGTTTGCTACACTCCTAGGCCTATGCAGGGGACATGCACTGGCCTAAATCGTTGTTAGGATTGCGCTCTAAATTATTATGGAAGGTTTTCTGTTCAAAGAAGTCATTTCTTCTCTTTTTACGATTCTTTTTCTCTGTTTCTCTTGGCATTAACTCTCATGTAAACTCTCATGTATAAATAGTTTTATTTTCAACAACTTTTGTGTTCAGTGATTTAAATACTTAGGCCTCTTGAAGGGAATTTTGGGCTTCTGAGAAATAAATATTCATAGCCAGTACTCCCTCCAGTCACAAGATCTTCAGATGACTAGGCCATCTACCATATGATATAAATTTCGCAGAGAAGAGATAATTCTACAACTATTCCTGGCCAACAGACTGTTGTTCTCTGGGGTCTGAGTCAACAGTCAGGCATTGCTATTTGCTCCTCCCTCTCCTCCTATGCTGAGTGACAGCAGAAGAGGGATAGGAAGCCTGTTTGAAGTATATGTCTGGGGAGGTATGCGGAAATTCTCTCCTTCCTTCAATGCTCTTTCACAGATTCCAGGGATAATTGTACGCAAGTGAAATATAGATGTTAGTTGCAGCCCACTGTCTCATGATTCTTTTTCAAAGTGGCTATAATAGAGCCTCACGGTCCGTTCATGGGCCAAAGCCTTTTTTAAAAAATAAATTTTGATGGCTTTTAGGGGGATAATGGTGTGTGGTGGTTGTTTTTTTCTGATTCAGTATTGCAATAGAACAACTGTAGTTATTTCTGTCCTGCAGTCATAAAAAAATACAGACTTTTAAAGGACTGGTTAACCAAAATTGTAATGATGAAGGCACTCTCATGCATAGCAGCATGGATTGTCTCTTCCAATTTCTATTTAGCTGCATGCAATTCTCTTCTTTTAGAGGGAGTCACGCATCATTAAAGTGATGAATGGTAGCCAATTTGGAAATACCAACTGTGATAATTACTCAAATTAGCTAGTTTTCATTCTTTCAGCAGTAAAATATTGGCTCACCCAAGTTTGCCGATTAATATGTCAGTGGGACTTTAATAAGTTCCAGAGCTTCAGAATCCATAACAAAATTGCTGACAGGGACTTTGAGATCTTATATGTTGAGGTTTCTTGGTTTATAAATATAAGAGATAAAAAACACTTTTTTTTTTTACATTTTTTCACATTAAAAAAAAGAAGCAGCCAAAAAAGTGCAGTTTGCAGCAAATAAGTACCTGCTACAAGTAAAGGCATTCTGGAGTGTGACATGACCAAACACGGTCATGGGTAGTAGTGCTACGTAGTAGTAGTAGTAGTAGTGCTACCCAGAAGCTGAAAGGTATTGTGGGTTGCGATGTTGCCCAGAATGCCTTGTGGCTTCCAGGTCACACCAGTTCCATGACCCACCAGAAATTGGGTCACTACCCACAGTTGGAGAACTGCTGCGCTAGAAGCTGAGGACTGACAGCCTTATTTTGACTTTTTTGCTTCCATTGTGCATACACAACAAAATCTATTCCCTTCTCCTTTTACCATAGTGTAAGGTGGAATATGCATTTTGTCTAGCACAAAAGGCTACATTGTATGTCTGAACAGGCACTTCTACCCATATGTCCCCCTGCCTGAAGCCATCATGGGAGCTGCGCCCAACCATCTGAAATGTTGTGGGTGGGTACAGAGCCAGGACTTCTAAGCTTTGTGTAATGCTAAACCTCTTTGCTAAACCTACTTTTAGGGGGACTGTAGGGCCATCTTGCTTTAAGTTTTTAGATGAAATATTAAGTGTAAAATATAAAGTACTTATTTTTATACTAGCATTTTCTGATACATTAAAGAAAAGTGACATCATAGTTCATGCTTTGCTGTTAGATAATGTCTGTTATCTATCCATGGAATAGAAATGCAAAAGGATACAGTGCTATGTTTTTTGCCACATAGCGTGGAGCTAGTCTGGTTTGCTGTATATTCCCTTCAGCCAGGCTGTTAGGTGAGCTGACACAATATTCTCCTGTTCATTCCCACCCCTTGCTTTCATTACCTTAATATTTTACCCCATTTCCAACCCTCCAGAAAACTGGCTATGCCTGTTCCCGTGCCTTTAACAGTAGCTTGATCTGTAAAAATATGGAGGTTTAATTTTTTTTGTAACATGAAGATGAGCTTCTACATAATATTAGCAGATCAAGCTGCTATGAAAAGTTCAGGAGCAGAGAAGCAGCCATTAAAAAGTTGGTGGTACTACATAGTACACACACTATGAAAAAGCGAATGTCCCAATTTCTAGGAAACCATGCCACACAGCAATTCATCACTTTTTGAATTTCTAGTTCTCACCAGGCTACTGTAAATGTAAAATTGTAGCCAGCCCTAAAACCATGTGATATCCTTCCATAATCTTGAAAATAAAACTTATGTCTACAGTAGATGACAGGAGAGGTGGGAGGGTGGAAGCAGGGTAGGAGGGGTAGGGTCCCAGGGGGGCTGGATTGGTGACAGTGCTGCCAGTATCCTAATTCATTGCCTGGGCCAATCCTGTGGTATGGGTCAATATGAACATGAGACACGTATTTAGCTGTCGCAGGTCTAAGTAGGCCCATCCGCACTGTGGAGGCTCTCCTTTGGGTAAGGGAATAATTGTTTCCACCATACATGAAGCGATCACCGTTTTGGGCTGCTGCACCAATGGGGCAGAAAGAATAAGATTCAGCTGTACAACTAACCTGAAATGAAGGACCACAACCAGCATGGCATAGAAGAGTGATGGGCTAGTGTTAGACAAGTTGAAATCCCCATCTAGTCAGTAAGCTCATGGGTAGCCCAATCCTGAGCTGCCCAGCTGCCTAAGCAAGCAGCAGAAGCCAGGCAGCTGTGGGCAGCTCCATGGGAGAAGGTGTCTTTTGCACTAGAACATTGGATCATATTGGGCCTTGAGTGACATCAGCATATTGATGGTGCCTAATCTGAGAACCTGTTGAGCCATCTTGTTGAGCAGTATCATGTCCATATTGATGATTGAAAGACTTTTAGTAACCTTCTTTTTCAGACAACACTTAATAGCAAAAGGGCAAGTTAGGCAATGAAACTCTGTGGGGTCCTAAAAATAAGGAGCAACAGTAAACAAGCATGTGTTTATCAGTATTATCTGGAAAGTATCTTCTACCCCCAGTAATCCAAGTATTTTAAATAAATGAATACTTCTCAGATAAATACAATTTGTCTCCTCTGGCTTCCCAATACAAGGAAGTCAGCCAGGCATTGGTAGTTTGGTAAGCCAGAGAAGATACTCCAAAGCCAACAGGTTCCATTGGCCTGAATATGGCCAAACAGAAGCCCCACCTTTCCTTATCCTCTCATCTGCATTTTAGAGCGCAGTCCTATACTGGCGTTGCACCAGCGCTACACTCTTGCGCCAGTCCAGCGCTGTCGCAAAAGTGCCATCAAGCACATCAGCGTCGGCAGTCTGGCACTGGACCGGCACAGGCAGCAGCGTTGGCACACGGGCGCTACTGCACCCATCAGCAGCGCCAGCCTTGCGCCAGCACTACTTGTCATAGTGCCATATCCTAAACCCTGTCCCCAGCAGGGCGGCCCCGATTCGGGTCGCTGCTGGATACGTTCCCCTGCGCCTGCTATTTTGCAGGCGCAGATCCGAGCAGCCCCATAGGACTGGCTGGGGCTTATGCAGGTGCAAGGGGAAAACCTCTCCTTTCCCTGCGCTGTGCTGCTGCCTCCTAATGGCCTTAGGGTGCAGCCCTGCTATGTCCTTATGGACATATGGCCTTACTATGTCGGCGCTGCTTATGATTGGGCTGTTAAGCTCCTAAATGAATATGCTGGGGGAGATGCTTCTGTGGCATAATTTTTAGGCTTGCACATAATTTGCGTGTTAGAAGGCCCATTCAGTTCAAGAAACTGCTAAGTCCTGGAAGCCCACCTGAAATATAAATTAGTCACATAATTTTAACAAGAGTGGTTCATGCCAGAAATATAATGCTTAATGTTAACTAAGTGATAATTGCCTTCTACAACTCAATGCAACAATACATCTATAACTTGAATTCATCTGAAAAGTCTCTAAGTCTTGTTTGAGATATAATCAAGTATCATTTCTTCCTAGTAGATCCAAGTCTGAGCTATGAGAGGTATTAAGCTCCACTTAAGCTTCACTTGTAAAATTGAACACTTTCTCAGAAAGCTAGGTTGTAAAGTTGTTTTTGTAAGGCTACGCATAAAGGCATTATCTGGTGGCTACTGGCTTTTTGTAGAATTCATTAGCTTCTGCTATGATATGCTGCAGTGTTTCTCAAACTGTGGGATGGGACCCACTTGGTGGGCCACAACCTGATGTCAGTTGGGTCATGGAAACCTGGGAGCTGACAGACCTTATTCTTCCTATATTGCTTTTGTGAATGTTAATAGTTTAAATTTTCAAATACGTGTTTTTTTTTAATTTTGCTTTTCACTCAGAACCATAATTTTTTAGTGTTTCATTATGTAAAAACATAACATTTTGTCCTAATCTTGTTTTCTGTTTCATGGTTGTGCAATTGCTGCAGTCTAAGAATGTCAATTTGCATCCCAGGAGTGTCATTTGATTACATCTCAATGAATGCACTTTCTGCTTGATTATGTCACTTCCAGCTATGATATCACTTCCAACTTAATGATGTCACTTCTAGTGGGTCCTGACCTGATTGCCATTCTAAAAAGTGGGTCCCAGTCTAAAAAAATTGAGAACCACTGATATACTGTACAAATACGAACAAACTTTAAATTCACATTCTGATTTTCTGTGTGCCATCGTCCCGCATGATAGTCCCAGGGTAAGGGCAATGCAGCTCTGAGGTAAGGGAACAAACATTCCCAATCACATTCCCAATCACCAATCACACGGATGGATGCTACAGTGAACGTGCTCCTTGTTTCTTCTTTGAAATTCTGAAGGTTCTGAATTAGTCAAAGGTCATTCAGCTAAGACCTGTTGATTTCACCATTGCCTACGCCATCCTTCCATATTCATGTCATGGAAGCCTTTTTTTAAAAAGGCACAAAATTACTGAAAAATCCAAAGGCAAAATTAATAGTTTGATTCAGTGATGTAGTTTTGGTGTTCCTGTTACAGTCTAATACAGGAACATTCTTTGGTTCTTTTTCTATTCAGATTCACTGTTGTCATAACCTGAACAAGTACCCAAAGTAGTGCAACTCAGTGGTGTTGCTAAGGGGGGCAGGGGGCAGGCCGCCCCAGGTGCCATCCTCGAGGGGGGGGTCATCATTGCACCCCAAATTTGTAAAAGCGCGGTTTTATGGAATGATATCATCATGCTATATACTGTTCGATGCAGAATTTCACCCAGAATTCAGTGGAAAAAAACCGGAGTGTAATGTCATTATTCTGCCAAATGTTATGGATGAAAACCTAATAAAAAATAAAACTTTATGCAAAAATTGTGATTTATTAAAATTCCAGGTTTTAGGAATAATGCTATCATGTTATATACTGTTGGATGTGGAATTTCACAAGGAATTCAATAAAAAAAACAGAGTGTAATATCTTTATTCTAGCAAAAGATATGGCCAAAAAACAAATCCCAAAAGTACAACTGTTTTATGGAGGGGTGTCAAAACATACAGCCCTCAGACTATAGTCTATCAGTGGTTATTAACCAAGACGAGATGCTAATAAACCTCCAGATGCAGGGGCAGTATGACAGGGAGCAATAGCAGGGGAGGATACAGATATTCATCCATTGCTTGTGGGGACATGTTCACTGCATTTATTTTCTGGCCATTATTTTTAATGTCATGACTGTTACCAACTCTTTGACTCACCAAACTTACAGGTTAGTTGTGAGGACAAAAGAAGTGGATTGCACACCATCTTGAGCTCTTCAGAGAAAGGGTCATATAAAATATAATTAATTAATTAATTTTGCCATGGGGGTGTCAAATTTATGGGCCCCGGGTGCAAAATGACCTAGTTACACCACTGGTGCAACTTCAAAAACAGGAATTATTTTAACACCACTATTTTGAATTCTGTAGCTCCGCTTAAGTTGTGGGTAAAAAAGAACTCAACTCCTAAAGAAGCTAATTTCCAGCTTAAATGATTTATCATATTTAAATGCTCTTCATATACTTGATATACTACAATGATTTATACTCTCCAATCCATTCTCTGATAAAAGCCAACATCAGGCTTGAAACAGCTGCCATTCTTTGACCAAACTTTCAAAAGCAGGCACCTACTTTACACTGGGGTTCTCATAGTGTATTCTCTTTGGCCATTGTCTTAAATTATAGGTGCCACAGTGAACTGAATAATTCAGGATGATTGGGTTGATAGAAAATGTAAGATATTTATCTACGTTCCACAATGTCTAATTTTTCCACAACAGTTATAAATTAGTTTCCCCTTCCTCTAGTTCCTGGCACTCTAGTGATCCAGAGCTCTGCGTAAATAAAGGTTTGATAGTCCAGATCAAATGCAGTTATGCTTTTTTCTTGCCCACATGGAGTATGTTCAAAATTTATAGTGCCCAGGAACTAAACATTATGCCTTGGTTAACCACATCAATTGGGGTATTTTTTTTTTTACTTTGAAATAAAGAAGCATACTGTAAGTTAGGTCAGTAGAACATTCTCCAAGGGCTATTTTTGGAGACTAGAAAAAATATGTTTCTATGAACTTCATTAAGGGGGATACTCTCCTTCCCTCCCCCTCTATTTCTGTCTATTAACACTTTCGCTTGCTCTGGGCTAAACTACAAGATGTCATACTTTTCTTCCCAAATATATCACCAACAAAACTTATATATGTAAATGTACAGTGTTTCATTTTTTAGAGAAGTTTACATACCAGAAAAATGCCACAGGAACGCATGAGTACTAGTTTGATTCCTTTATACTTATTAATAGCTATTAAACTGAAGTAAAAGAACTGTCAGTTTTCCTTATACTGCCGGCCTGGCCTGTTTGGTGTAGGTAATTTAATGAAAACATTACTTAACATAGCCAGATTAAGAAAGCAGTTTAATTGATGGTCTTAAACTGAGTTTAGAGTTTGTCATGGCTACAAAGATTTTCTGTCAGCACATGAAAGCAATTAATCAGTATGCAGAAGGTATTGCCTCTTCCATAGAGATGCTAATTTTGTGACATTTTAGAAACTCATGTTCTACATTTACTGTTCACTCTGGATGGAAGCTTACTAGCCACAGTTTCAGCAGTTAAAATAAAAAAAGGCAAAATGCCACATTTTCTTATTTGTGAAGCTTTAGTTTGTAAGTACTGTGTATTGTAGGCTGAATTCTTAGCGAAGAAATTTAGAAGATACATAAGATGAAGGGAGGTAGGGGTGTGTGTGTGTGTGTGTGTGAGAGAGAGAGAGAGAGAGAGAGAGAGCTCTGTAGAATAACTTGCAAAAATGCTTATTATATATATAACAGGAGCCTGATGATTCTTATATGCAAAATTATAAAAAGCAAATTATTACATTAAAAGACCCATGAGCGTCAGTATCTATTCAGTACTCTTTACAGGCAGGATGACAATCAGGAATGCCTATCACCTATTTACAATATACACATTACATAATTATTATTCTAGATATTCAACAAAAGCAGAACTCAGGTTCTTGTTATTAAGAAAAGCCCAGAAAGTATTTAACACAGCAGTTTAAATAAGAAAAGATGGTAAGGAAAAAGAAATGCAAACAACTCCTTCAAAATGCTTTTGAAGTGCTTTTTATTCTTGAAATCAGTTTTGTTGTTTATTAACCCTTTTTTAGAGACCCTATCATTGTTAATAAGAATCCCTCGAAGCATGCAGAGAAATATCACCACAGTTGATCTCGCTTCTGTTACCAGCAGCACAAAAAGTGTACATAGTGTTTATGACTCACCTAAAGAAGAATCACAAATGAGCTGCTGTGGATGTGCAGGGGCGCAGCTGCAAGCTTCTATCAGCTCCTGAATTCTGAGGGTTAGAAGAAGTAGCAGTGAAAATAACAAGGTACTAAGCAAAGGATTCATGCTGCTTGAAAGAAACACGGCTTGCTGGCCAGCTTGAAGAAAATGTTCTTTCACTCCTGAGTTTATATCTAAACTTCCTAATGACTGTCTGGTTTCTTCTCTGTGCAAGCAGCAGCAATTTCAGCAGACTTAAATTGCTTGGGGGGGGGGGGGAGAGCAGAGAGCCCTCTCAGCTCAGCTTGAACATATAGTTATGTTAACTGACTTCTACTGTCCCTGACATAAGACCCCCTTATTTATCGTCCTGCCTTTTACTTGTAACCCCGCCTTCCTTTATGCAAAAAGCACATCATTGGTGAAAATATTGTATGACAATTTTGTTGTACCAAAAGAGAGGTTACCTTATTTGATTGCATCACAATCTTGTTATGAGTCATTGCTAGAAGCAACAGGAAGGCCTGTCAGAAAATGTGTTCTCCTTGTTTTTAGGGTATTTAGCAGAACAGAAAATAGACGTGTCAGGAACATTACATGCTTTTTTGCATTTCTCTCATTGTAAACTGCATATCAAACCCCAATGCTAACTTCCACTTTAAAACACAGCTTCACTTTTACCACCTAATCCTTTCAACATTTTCTTGGAATGAGTTCTGTCATTACTGGCTGTCCAGACCATCCTTCGCAAAGAGGAAATGCCTTGCTAGTGAGGCCTAAACAGTCCTCAAAAGCAAAACGTAATGGGCAAGAGTAAAAATAAAGCAATTTAGCTGATATGTTGTGATATATTTGTTTAAAGAATCAATTAACAGTGATAAGTGTGAAATAAGTTTCTAACTATAGTCAGTCCTCATTATCCAGTAGGGTTTGGTTCCTGGAAATCCTTGCTGATAGCAGATTTGCAGATAATGAATCATCGATCAAGGATCAATGGGGTTAGGTTCAGAGGTACTTTATCTGGCCTCACAAGAATCCTGCAGAGACCCCCAGGAAGGCAGCAGAGTGCAGCAGGAATTGCCAAAAAATCCCTGAATGCTGCAGAGACCTTCCAGAGGCTGCAAGGATCTTCAGAATGGCACCTGCAACCAGCATGGACCCCTTAGGCGTGTCCAGCAGATGCTTCTGCCAGCCATTTTAAAGGGGCCAATGCTGGTCATTGGTGCCATTCTGAAGGTCCCTGCCTTTGTCCCTGCATAGTGGATAATGAGGACAAAGGAGCAGACAAGGAGGAAAGTAGAAATTCTGCCCCTCACAGATAAGTGAGGTTGCAGATAGCGAGGTAACATATAAAGAGGACTGACTGTACCATTGTTATAATCAATGAGGAATGACTTCCTCGTGATTTGCAAACTTTTCTCTCGCATAAAATGTATCTCTCTTTGACAGTGTTCATAACAATTTGCAAAAGGATTTGAAACTATTTGCGGGGGGGCAGATGTTGCAGGTGGGTTGGAGTACATCTCTGTTACTGAGCTAGCTAGGCCAATGCTTGTCCTTCATGACAAAACTGGAAATAAAAACAAGGTTGTTTTTGGCCTCTAGCTCATTTAAATGGCATAGCACTTTATACCAGCACTTTCACCCCAAACAGCTGTTTGCAAACCCTGTCAGCAATTTTGAAAGTGGGCAAAAGTATTCATCAAAGGAGCAACCAAAATTGTTGCCAAGTATGAGATGGTTGAGCAGGTGAAGCAGGAGATCAGGTGTCGTATATGGCAAATGGAATATACCCCATTCATTCATTGTGGGGGTATGCTGATAGCGTAGCATTGCCATGTAAATATAATGTTAGAATTGCAGGATCTTTGAACTACTGATTGAAAGGTTTTTTTAAAAAAAATTAGGAAACATTGCTATCACTTGGGCATCCCAATCTTATGCCAGACTGGGCTGTCAGCTCTTTGTGACAGTGGATTGGAGTTCTGCAGTCGCAAAATGGCTACCAACAAAGTGCAGAGCGTTCTGTCTGCTGCAGTCTTGGGAATGCTGCCACAAGAGGCGGTGGCATCCCCAGACATTACCAGACCTTGATGGGCCTGTCAGAGCAGATAAGGCAGAGCAGGAAGGGGTGAAATAGAGTGAAATAGAAGGAGGGAAAGCAGGGGCAGGGCAAAATAGGGTGGGCAGAAGGAAAGGAATGGAATGGGGAGGCTGTGGGAGAGGGTGGATGCAGTGGTACTAGTTCACTCCAGACCCTATCCTCCCTTTTGGCAGACTCCCTGTCCACTTTCTGTCCACATCTGTGCCACTCCATAAGGTAGCTGGGCTGGCATAAGCAGTCACATCAGCCCACCGAAGCCAAATCCAACCTCCACGCTGGCCTGGTAGGTGGGAGAAGTGCCTGCTGAATTCAGCTGGCACAGGGGAATGGAGAGGGTGGAGGGAAGGCAGGGGAAGAGGAGGAAGAGTGGGCCCATGGAAGGGCTGGCCCGGGGAGCAGGTGGAGACAGGATCCAGCACTTAGGCCGGGCCTCTTGGATCTGTGCTGGCGCAGATCCAAGAAGCCCCAGAGGAGTGACGGGGACTTACCCCAGGGTAAGGGGAAAATATCCCCTTATCCCAAGGTTACCTCCAGCTGCCTCCTAATCTGTGCTAGATACAATACAGGCCAGCCAGCCAGCTTCTTCCAGTGCAGGTTAGGACTGGGCTGCCCATGTGGTATTAGTTCATATTTATTAAGCCATGTTGATTTCTGATTTACAGTCAAATTCAACCCTGGTGACTGCATTGAATCTATTGTTCAAATGTCTCATTTTTATGAATAAAATATTTTTAGAACATACATGGCCAGCTTTCAGTTTATGTGCCCCAAATGACTTGAGCAAATAGAAGTTTATGACAAGCATGAACAGGAGTCTCTTGCTCTCGGTTTTGTAATAGAGTCAACTGATGGTATGCCTTGACAGTTTTAGCCAGTGTATCGTGAGATGAAAAAGATTGAAAATCTCTGCTCTAAAGAGTATTTTAGTCAATAGTAATGGAATTAACTTGTGTGATACAGTTGCCAAACAATTTGGCCATTGCTGATCTAGACTGTTCTAGATAATGATGCTGTTCTCCTCTTTCCACCTAGAACAGTGGTTCTCAAACCTTTTAGCACCTGTACTCACATTTTAGAATGACAATCTGTCTGGGACCCACCAGATGTGATGTCATGGCTGGAAGTGCCATCATTGTGACGCCACAGCCTGAGAATGCTTTCATGAGAATGCAGCAATAACTTGGGTTGTTTTTCAGGCATTTTCCAATAGCAAAGTGAATCAGAAAAGAAAAAAGCCTCTTTACAACTTTGACACAAGTAAAACAATCACATAGCATTCCAGTGTCTCATTTTCCCATAATTTCAATATAGCTGCTCTAGGTGCTTCGCAACCCATCTGAAATTGGCTCATGATCCACTGTTGGGTCCTGTTTGGAAACCACTGATCTAGAACATTATTCCATTTTGATTCAGGTAAAGTGCCATGCACAATTCCGTGGGGTCCATTCTTCTGCCACTGGGTTCATCATGTCTGTGATCATAGCCCACCCAATACCTAAGCATGGTACTATTTTTCTCTCAGTTTGGCAGCTTCTAAGGCAACAGTTTGACAGCATCTGATTCCCCTGTTCATAGTTGCAACTGTGGCTATCTGTGGATAGTTTTGTAATGACAGTTTCTACAGGGCAAATGTCCACAAAAAATCAAAGGGTAATTGCTGATTGCTCCCCTGTAGAACCTGCATGCAGTATTTCACATCTGGTGTTCCAGTCAGATCAACTATGAATACACTGCTCTTGGATAAACTGACCACAATCGTGTGGACACACAACTTCGTATTGAATTCAATTAAAGGGTATAAGTGTACCATTAGTTCAAGCCTGCTACTGGCTATCTTTGTCCCAGAACACACCATCACTTCTCTGAGTATCTCTGTGCAGCCACTGGAGAAGTGAGACTCCTGCTTTCCCACCTTATCCCTTCACTTGTTCATAGGAAATAATGTTTTGGAAGACCAGCTGCCATGGTGTCAGAATGTAACTGCTAAGAGCTTCTTCAGTAAACTCTTACTTTAACTCTGCTGCTGAACAACTGAAGTTGAAGCTCATGGCTAGTTTCCTGCTGTTCTAGAAAATTAGCTATCTGTCCTTCCTACTGCCTTGAGAAATTATTGTTTTCAGCCTGCTGATTAGTATACATTTTTTAATTTTCACAAGCTGCTTGAGCTGTGTAAATACAGACACCAGTTTCTTAATGGTATGAAGAAAAGTATAGTTTCAATAAAACAACCTCAGCAGGCACAATACGTCTGTAACTAGTATGGCTCATCAGTGGTTCATGCAACATGCTAAATGCTTTCATTTTCCCATGAATATGGTGTTTCAATCATACAATAACATGTTCAAAGAAGTCATTTCTAATAACAAGTATGTGAATGCCATTCTACTGGTTTGCCAGGAATGACCCTTTTGGACGCATACCTATTTATCTAGATTTATTAAAACCATTTCTTAATTTCCTTTCCAGCATTGATGGTGGCATTCAGTAACAGATAATGCAAATAAACATAAGTTAACAAAACAATTCAATATAGCAGAGTGTCTAACAGGTCACACTATCAGCCATTTGCTCCTAGGTGTTTATGGGCATACAGTACAGGCAGGCGCCCATACCCACAGTTTCCATATCCAAAGGGCTCCCCGGAATAGAGCCCCCACGGATATGGGAGCCCAGCTGTACTCTGATTTCAACTTAAATATCACTTATGGAATTATTTTTTCTGTGCCTCTTTCGAAGCATGGCACAACGTTGGACTGAAATGTGTGATTAGCAGTGAAGGAGCCATGACTGAATTCTAATCCTCCAAAGAGGACTTTGTTCGTTGTTATTTTTGCAGGATTTTTCAATTACAGTGTGCCACATAAAAGGGTCACTGGATAGTGGCGAGTCTGTAGAGAGCATTAGACTGAGAGGTTGATAGCTGAAGAAAAGATATCACCTCACAGTAGGAGAATTTAATTTAGGGGTTATGTTTTTAAAAAATTTTGTCCTTGAGAGGCCTGGAAGTTGACCCAGAGTGGTCTGGATTCTTCTTCCGCTGGGGGAGGGCATGTGATAGAGGTAAGGGTATGCAGAGGGTTACATTGAGCACAGATGTGGTGGAAGAACTACAAGTCATTTGACACAAGTCAAATGGAGGAGAAAGGAAAGAGCACAGCTGATTGGAGGAGAACCCAAGCAGCCAGGTATAAAAGAGGGAAGGAGTTTAGAGCTTGTGTTCTCTCTTGGGACCATCTTGTGCAGTGCATTCTGTTTGACCTTCTCACCTCTGAAGATGAGGTAATAGGTTAGTATATGCTAGGATAGCTAGTAAGGTTTATTGTTTTATTATGTGCTCTTGGGACTAATGTGTTGTGGTCAACTTTGTAACTTCCAAGGCTATTGCCAGAGGGGGGCCCTTGATGTTAATGTGCCTAATAAAGATGTTTTATACTTTATTGAAGTGTGCTAATTGACTGATAAGTTTTGTTTCCTGAGTGAATTTAAGCCAGATTAAGTGGGCTACAAGTCAACCTGTAGAATAGCCTTGGCCTTCCTCTTCCCTGTCTGTCAGGCAGCAGTGAGCAGAGGAATGCAAGCAAGGTGATATAATAATAGAGTGTAGCATTCTATGCATGGAAGACACTGCAAAGGGGAATTATAAATGTTTGGACATTTCCCGAGCTGGTGAGAGTCTTGTCAGTGCACAAAGCGGACAGTAGTGGCACCGAGACCAGTAGTGGGCTGACATCGTGCCATGACATCTGTCATATGGATTACAGGTTTTGTAAAACTTGTAGAGGACTTTGATAAGGAATATTAAAGTTCAAAATTATAGCAAGTCTTTTCTCCCACTCAAATTATTGAACTTCTGTAAAATTGTTTCCAGAGATTTAGGACTCAGCACACCAAATCCTGCTAGCTGTTTATGCTGTATTTCACAATACTCTTTCAAATGGTGAGAACTTCTGATTTGTGTTAGAATAGCAGTGCAACCACCATAAAATTTAGAGTTTTCCAGCATAGTGTCGGCATAATACAGTTTACTTAAGCAATTGAAAAATAGTGCACTGTTGCATTGGGGCTTCAAGATACTACATGCTTTCAATTATCTTTGATCCTCTTTAATAAGAACATAAGAAGAGCCCTGCTGGATCAGGCCAAAGGCTGATCTAGTCCAGCTTCCTGTATCTCACAGCGGCCCACCAGGTGCCCCAGGGAGGCACGATACACAAGATGCTTGCATCCTGTTGCCACTCTCTTGCACCCGGTACTCTGAAGTAGCCTACTACTAATGTAAGGAGGTTGCACATTCCATCATGGCCTATAGCCCACGATGGACTTTTCTTCCAGAAATCCGTCCAATCCCCTCTTAAAGGCATCTAGACCAGATCCCATCACCACCTCCTGTGGCAAAGAGTTCCACAGATTAACTACCCGCTGGGTAAAAAAGTACTTCCTTTTATCTGTTTTGACTCTCCCAACCCTCAGTTTTAGCGGATGCCCCCTGGTTCTGGTGTAGTGTTCTGAGAGAGGGAAAAGAACATCCCTGTATCGACTCTATCCCTTCCGTGCATAATTTTGTATGTCTCAATCATGTCCCCCCCAGGCGCCTTTTTTCTAGACTGAAGAGCCCCAAACGCTGCAGTCTTTCTTCACAAGGGAGGTGCCCCAGCCCCGTAATCATTTTTGTCGCTCTCTTCTGCACCTTTTCCAGCTCCACAATGTCCTTTTTGAGGTGCGGCGACCAGAACTGTACACAATATTCCAGGTGTGGCCTTACCATTGATTTGTACAATGGCATGATAATATTGGCTGTTTTGTTCTCAACCCCTTTTTTAATGACCCGAAGCATGGAACTGGCCTTCTTAATTGCTGCCGCATACTGGGTCGATACTTTCATTGAATTGTCCACCACCACCCCAAGATCTCTCTCCTGAGCCGTCACAGACAGCTCAGAACCCATAAGCCTATAGGTGAAGTTTTGGGGTTTTGCCCCAATATGCATCACTTTACATGTCTACATTGAATCGCATCTACCATGAGATTGATTGGCAAAACTTCCAAATTGCACAAGTATTAAGAAGACACACATATGTACTTAGGTTGGATAGAAAAGCACCAGACTATTATATCTACAGCAGTATAGGATGCTGGCAAGAAGTAACAGACCCACAGGCAAGGAACCATGGAATCAGTGAACCATGGAATCGCAGCCCCCTACCCACTGATGTATGGAATTCAGTGCTCCAAATTTGAATGGAGACTTGTTTATTCCTTAAATTCAATGTTCACATGTTCAAAATTCAGATGAAGCCTGCTAACTCCAAATCCTCATGGAATTGTATATAAAATAATAATAATAATAATGCAAGTATTTATATACCGCCTTTCTTTGGCCATTAGATTTCTCCTCTGGCTTTTAATTCAAGGCGGTTTACATAGGCAGGCTTTATCTCTAAACCCACAGGGGTTTTATTTGGTGTCTTGTGACTCTGTGGACTCCTACGTTTGGGGATGTTGATGATGATGGTATTTATATACTGCCTTTTTTGTCATTGGATTTTTTCCTTTTACTTTAATCAAGGCAGTTTACATAGGCAGGCTTTTTCACCCCCATAAAGGAGTTGTTACAATCGTAAGTTCGAATGTTGCATAGAACTATCATTCCAGGTGGTATCCTTCACAGTCCGGCAGCTTTCTAGCTGCACTCGCCTCCCATGCTTGATATTGACAGGCACCTCCTCCATTCTCACTGAAGAAGTCATCATCTCCTCTCACCAGCTTTCTCACCAGCTACATTTATTCATGTACAACAATCTACATTTATTCATATACAGTCATGTCATCTTCTTCTGGAACATCGTCATAACTCTCCAAACCCCGAATTCCGGCCTGCATTTCTTTTGACTCCATTTCCTGTAGAACCATTGGCCCTAATCTACTGGTGCTGCATGAAGTCACTCCCATTCCATTCTCCATTTAAGAATCCAGCACCCACTATCAATAAAACCTTGCAACATCTTTTCCTTTCTAGCCTTCTTTCTCCCCCCAACTCTACCAAAGCTGCTAAGTCAGTACAAGCCAATCAGCTAACCATTTGGGCTGCTTCTTTCTGCTCCTCCTCTTTCAAAAATGGTAGCTTGGTTCCCTTACCTGACATGCTTCCATACTACTGCTTTATTGCCTTTTTTTTTGTATTGTTTTAACGGAGCTGTGCAATCAGCCTCCTTCCAAACAAAGCCCCATAATCTCAAGTACTTCAAAAGAAGGAGAAGCTCATGTGTCTGCAATTGTCTTCAAAGACTTTAACTATCAATTATAAGCCTGTGTTCAGTGGAAAGTCTAACTCCACCACCACAAGTGGATGAAGTGCATTCACAGTCTTTCCAGGCTCACCTTTTGCTGTAGCCCTTGGTTCAAGCTACATTCCCAGCTTTATCTTTTGCAGTTGCCTGAACCACATAACCCCTTCTCCTTTCTCTCCCAATATATTCTCTCCCTTTCTTTCCCCTCTGCACCCAAATCCTTTCTTTCTCCTGGGTTCCTCTGGGAAGCTGGGCAACAGGCACTTTTCCAAGTAGTGTTCCTCTTATATTTAGCAGGGGGAGAGTAATTGTCCTTCTTCACCCCTTACCTGTGCAGTGTCTTTCTAGTGGCTGTTGCTGGTGGGGTTCTGCATTGTTTTTATTTAGATTGTGAGCCCTTTGGGACAGGGAACCATTTAACTTTATTATTACTATTTGCCTGTAAACTGCTTTGTGAACTTCGTGTTGAAAAGCAGTATATAAATATGATTGATAGATCTAATGATGACTTTTCCCTGCCCATGCTTTCCCCCTCTGCGTCTTCTACCTCAGAGTTCCCCTGTCCTCCCTTCTTTTAATTTCTATCCATTTTCTATCCACTTTCTCAAGGGCTGTATTGTGTATTCTTGCTAGCTGTAGAATTCCCCCTGTATAGGTTAAGTGTGAGTTATTTAATTTGAACCATCCTTTAGGTTTTTGAGCAGTTTAGCAAACTTTGTGCACCTTCACTCACAATTCTTTCATTGCCAAATCCTTTCACTGCCAAATCAAACAGTCATGCCATTCACAATTACACTGGGTCCCTATACATGCTTTATTCCCCCCCCCATGTGTACATGTTACATGTGTTTTAAAAAGCACTACCTGGTAACATCCAGAAAGTTATTTTTTATGAAGATAGCCCCCTCCATAATAAACTTGTGTCACAGCAAGTTAATAATCTCATTGACAATGCAATAAAAACTGTTTAAAATCAGATATGAAAAGAACTGAAATATTTCACTCAGATGCTGCATGGGCTTGTAAGGGAAGTGCCTTTAAATGGTAAATATAATTAGTCTGTTAGGCTGGCACAAGGGATACTGTAAAGTTTGTTTGGACCACCCTTGGAGTCAGACCTAACCTGGAGTGCCGGCCTAATTCCAGGTTAGGATTGTGTTCTCCATGTGATAAGAGCAATAAAACAACTATCTAATAAAGTTCCCCATACCACAAAACTTTAAACTGAAATAAACATTATGTTAAACATTATAAATAAAATAAAGACTATTATTATAGAATTACTGCCAACTAGAATCCAAGCATGAACTTGTTTTTCACTAAAGCAAAAAACCCTGGAAAGTGTTGTTTTAATTTCAAGACAAAAGATAAAATCAATACTTCCTATAACAGGAACTTTCAAAAACATTTTATTGATGTTTAATGACTATAGATACCACTTGGTTTATTGGCAAGAGACTGAAAGGGAAAATATTCTCTTTGTGCCATTTCTGATATATGAATAGTTTAATTAGAGTTTTGTAGTGTGGCTCCTAATTAATATTCTTGAAATGTTTCATGGTAAATAATCATATTTTCCATGAAGCCATACAGTAGGATGAATGGACAGACAGACTTGCGTCTCAGTTTCAATGTCTGATCATTAGGCATTCTTGTGATACCTATTTTTTTATTTTAACATTTTAGACTCATACAAGCTGTGTCAGCTGAATAGTTGGAAGCTATTGTGCCAGACATTCTATCCACACAGAAGCATGGATAACCACTTTATTAGCCCTAAGTAATGAGAATTGTGTATGGAATTGGAAAGTGGGACCTTGGAAATTCCGTGGAATGTCAGTGCCCAATTAAGGTAGCAGGTATAGGGGATGGCAGGTGTGAATGCTGTAGTTGTACTATCAGAGTCTAATGCTGATAGCAATATATTACCATTTGACTTTGGTAGACAAGATGACTAAACCTCAGCCATTAGTGAACCTGGCAACGGCTTCATCTTCACAGGCTTTGATTTCAACCTGTGAACATTAAGATTGCCTTTCTAGTGACCTTTCCCTTTGTGTGCTGTTAATGAATGAGCTGGGCAGAATGGTAAGGCATCTGAAGGTTAAAGAACATGAGAATTTTCTTTATGAACAAAAGATTCATATCATTTCCTTAGGTGGATATGAAAAAGGGCATGTTAAATCTGATCTTTCTCACAGAGAACCAGATACATCTTGATTACATTCATGTCTATCGTTACAGACTAGAAAGTGAAGCTCACTTAACCAAGTCTTATTTGATCTTTAAAATAACAGAAAAATGTTCTTTCAGACAAACCTCCATCATGGAAGAAAGTACACTGTCAAGTTCCATCATGGAAGAAAGGCAGGATACATGAATAAATTGGAATCAAGGCCAACATGTCATATTGTGTCAGACAACAGGGTATAAGACCAGAGATTTCAGCAGGGCTCAGATTCCTCACCTCCTATTAAATCAGAACAGTTTGCAAGCAGAGGGCATTCCTAGCCCAGTGCCACCACTGCAGATAGCTCTAAAGTATACAAGCATGCCCCCATATCCATGAGGGATCCATTCCAGGGAGCCACACAGATAAGGGAGCACCTATATTAATGGCGACCCCCACTCCCCAGTCGTTTGCCCATTAGTGTCACTTAAAAGCTAACCAGAAAAATGTTTCTTGCTTTAATATGTCGCTATAAGCATTCAAACTTATAGCATGATGTGAGCAGGCGGCTGGCAGCTTGAATACTTGACAAAACTAGATCAAAGGTTAACAGGAAGCAATTAACCTATATACGCATGTATAAGTCAAAAATTTATGCCTGAAAATTGACCCTGAAACCATGGATTGACTTATACTTGGGTCAATATAATAAAGCTTCTAATAGCAGTTGGGGGTGCTGGGCTAAGAAGCAGAAAGCCGGTGGGTAGAAAAAAAACAGACCAATTTTACTTACTAGTAATTGTTCTCAGGCACTAACAGTCAGCTAACAAAAACTCAGTAGCCATTTTCCTTCTTCTCCAAACAGGCAGAGAGGTGAAGGTGCTTATGAGAATTGTAGTCATTATTGCTATGGAGGTGCTGTACTGTATTGCCCACAAGGGCAGAGTTAATGTGCAGTCTTCCTCCATTACGCTTTCATAAGCGAGGCACCACCACCAAAAAGGCCCTGTTCCCAATAACAACAACCCTCACCTCTCCTGGTGATTGCACAGACAGAAGGGCCCCCTCAGTTGACTGGAGAGGATGGGTAGGTTTATATGGATGAAGGCGGTCCCCCAAGTACCCTGGTCCTGAGCTGTAAAGGGCTTTAAAACTCAAATCTAGCACTTTGAATTCAGCCCAGAAACGAACCAGCAGCCAGTGTAGCCGCTGAAGCAGCGGCTCAACTGAGTCAAACCAGTGAGCCCCAGCAACCACACAGGCAGCCACATTCTGCACCACTTGCAGTTTCCAGACCCACGTAAAGCATGATACAGTAATCTAATGTAGATGTCACTAGGACATGGGTCACCATAGCCACGTCTGAGCGACCCAGACTGGCAAATCAGCCAAGGCTGAGCAAAGGCTCCCTTTACTTAGCCATACCTGGGACTCCAAGAGCAGCTGAGGAGAGAACCTCCAAGCTGTGGACCTAATCTTTCAGAGGGAGTGCAACCCTATTCAGAGCAGGATGATACTCCAAATATAGTTAGTCCAATATCATTATAGTTCGACATTTAGATAGTCCAAAATGTTGGTCTGCTTATTTGTGGTACAATCCTAAAATCCTTCTACATTGGTGGAACATGTGCTTCGCTGACACACAGCACAATCCTAAATCCTAAATGCAGTGTCAGCACAGCGGGTTGCACTGACGCTGCGCCCTTAGCGCTGACACGGGAGAGCCAATCGGCACCCCTGCATTGGCGCTAAGGCAACAGAACCAGTGCTGCAGGCAGCTCCAGTCCTGCTGTGCCCGTGCAGAGCCTCTCTCACGCCGACTGAAGCCGTATGGTCACTTCCTAAGACTGTCAGGGAGGCCGCGTGGCCCCGATTTGGGCCGCGTGGTCTCCTCGGATCTGCACCCGCTTTTTAGCGGGCACAGATCCGAGGAGCACATAGGGGAGGCTGGAGCCTCCCCTACGGTAAGGGAGCGCACGCTCCCTTGCTGCGGGGAGGCTCCAGCCTCCACCTACCCAGCGCTGGATATGACACTGGCCAGCCGGCTGTGCTATTCCAGCGCTGGGTAGGATTGCATCCACAGGCTGTTGCAAAAGCACCATAAAATGCTCTTTGATACCATAGGAGTTAGTAGCTCCAGCTGGAAGGTCTGCACAACCCACCTGCACCATGTACCAGATCAGATAGGACACACTCTGGGCAGTAGAAGGGTAGGGAAAAGGAAGAGCAGGATTTAACAGGACAGGGGAAGAGCAGGTAGGTGGTTGGTAGGTCTAGAGGGAGATCACATCACTAAGTTTTGAAGGAGCAGCTCCCCCTCCTCTTCACAGCCATTCCCAACAGCTAGAGCAAAATGAAGGTTGCATTGGCTATGAGGTGGTGGAATGACTGCTTGCAAAACTTAGTCCTGTGATCTCCCTCTAGGTACACCTCTGGGCAGATCAGGCCCTGGAAGGGGAGATTGATGTTTCTGGCACACACCATATCCTATCCCCCTTCCCAGATCAGATCTGACAACATGGAGAAACTCAAACTTGTGCTGGAGAATTAGGAGACGTAGGTCTGAGTAGACTTGTTGCTGCTGCTGGGGCCTTCCCAGAACAAGACTACTGTATGAATGACCCCTGACCTCAAAGAGATCTCCAGACTGTTAAACTTCCCCTTAAGTTTGGGATTCTTTTCAGCTTGTAGAACCTGAGGATGTGGACAGGATTCTCTGGAGTGTGAGACCTGCTGCTTGCCCGCTCGATCCTTGCCCAGCATGGCTAATCCTTGCCCAGCATGGCTAATCAGCCCGGGGAGGGCTGGCTGAGTGGATGGGGAGGGTGGTGAATTCATCTCTGAGGGAGGGGGTGCTGCCGCCTGCTCTGAAGCAGGCGATAGTTCGCCCCCTCCTGAAGAAACCCTCCCTGGATCCCACTAATTTAAACAACTTTCGGCCAGTCTCCAATATCCCATTTCTGGGCAAGGTGATTGAGCGGGTGGTGGCGTTACAGCTGCAGAGGGTACTGGAGGAAACGGATTATCTGGACCCATTCCAATCTGGCTTCAGGCCGGGGTTTGGGACGGAGACTGCCTTGGTCGCCTTGGTGGATGACCTACGCCGAGGAATGGACAGGGGGAGTGCGACCCTGTTAGTCCTGCTGGACCTCTCAGCGGCTTTCGACACCATCGACCATGGTGTCCTTCTGGGTCGGCTGGCTGCGTTGGGGCTTAGAGGCACTGTTTTACAGTGGTTCCGCTCCTTCCTGGCTGACAGATCCCAGAAGGTGGTGCTGGGGGACACTTGCTCAGCACCCCGACCTCTTAAGTTTGGGGTGCCGCAAGGGTCCATCTTGTCCCCCATGCTATTTAACATCTACATGAAGCCGCTGGGAGAGGTCATCCGGGGGTTTGGGGTGGGGTGCCATCAATATGCTGATGACACCCAACTTTTTCTCTCTTTTCTCCCTGATTCTGAGGAGGCGGTTGAGGTTCTGAATCGTTGTCTGGAGGCAGTTGGGGGCTGGATGCGGGCGAACAAGCTGAAATTAAATCCGGATAAGACAGAGGTGCTCTTGGTCCGGAAATCCACAGCTCGGGTATTGGACTATTGCCCTGCTCTGAACGGGGTTGCACTCCCTCTGAAGGAGCAGGTTCGCAGCTTGGGGGTTCTCCTGGAGTCTCAGATGTCGGCGGTGGCCAGGAGAGCCTTTGCTCAGCTTCGGCTGATCCGCCAGCTGCGACCGTACCTGAGCTGCGCAGACCTGGCCACAGTGACCCATGCCCTAGTGACATCTAGATTAGACTATTGCAATGCGCTCTACGTGGGGCTGCCTTTGAAGACGGTCCGGAAATTACAACTAGTACAGAATGCGGCGGCTCGGGTGGTTGCTGGGGCATGTCGGTTTGACTCTGTCGAGCCACTGCTTCGGCGACTACACTGGCTGCCGGTTCTGTTCCGGGCCAAATTCAAAGTGCTGGTTTTGACCTTTAAAGCCCTTTACGGCTCGGGCCCAGGGTATTTGAGGGACCACCTCCTCCCATATAATCCTACCCGTACTCTGAGGTCATCTGGAGGGGCCCTTTTGACTGTGCCGCCACCAGGAGAGGTGAGAGGGGTGGCGGCCAGAAATAGGGCTTTCTCGGTGGTGGCCCCCCAACTTTGGAATACCCTCCCCTTAGAGCTAAGAACTGCTCCCTCTTTGGCGGTATTTCGGCGGGGGCTGAAGACCTTTTTATTTCAGCAGGCTTTTAGTTGCTGACAGGCTGGCTGGTCTTTGTATTCTTTTTAGATTTCTATACTTTTTATGTCCATGGGATGATTATTGTACTTTTATATTGTTTTTTTATATTGTTTTTAATTACTGTTTTTAATTCTGTTGTTTTTTATTTGTTTTAACTTGTTTTTTGTAATGCCGCCTTGAGTGCCTTCGGGCGGAAAGGCGGGGTAAAAATTCAATAAATAAATAAATAAATAAGTTACAGCTCAAGCCACACTGGTCCTGCTGCATTGGCGCGGGGAATTTCAAGAAGATTGCACTGCCTGTCCCATGTCAAACATGAGTAAGCTCCCATGATGAAAGTGCTTTGTGATAGAGCAGTTATACACTTGGTTTCTGACAGTAGTTATTAACAATCATCCATCAAACCTGTCATTTAAGAAGCTTGCACATAAAATGCTCTTCAATTTCAAATTTAAGAATCTTTTGTTCTGTGGGTTTGGGATTTTGTTCTTGCACTCAGCCTTCTTTCTGTGGATTATAACATGCTGAATATATTATCTTTCAGAAAATATATTTCCATGATCACAGGTCATAGCAACCATGAACACTTCACTGGTGTCAACAAAATTTTTCTTCAGTGTAGTGCACTCAGCATGGTATTATTTTCCAATTTAGAAAGCATGTATAAAAGCATATATAAAAACTTCGGGGGAAAACTCCATAGTTAAGCAAATGGCATTTATGGTGTTAATGTATAAATTAGGGGTGATTTTTTGGTGATTTTTTTCCCCAAAACTTCTTGTTTAAAGTAGCAAATTGTGGTGTTATGTGTTTTTATCCAATTTTTTATTGCAAATTGTACAAATAGCACAATAAATAAGGGTAAATGGCCCTGCAAAGGCAAGCCATCACTCACACACACACCCTAGTCTGAAATAACCTGCTCAAAAGTTCCTGAGTTGCTCTCTGGTTGCTGCTTGGAGCATCAAGAAACTGCTGCTTACTACTTCCACATTCCATTAACTTTGCCCCAGTATGCACTGTGAATGATGAACATGGGTGTTCATAGTTTAAGCAAGATTCCTCCTGTTTCTGCCATTCCTCCTGATCCCTTACTGAAAACTATTTGTGGATTCCTCAAAATTTCATTTTATGTAACATTTTCAGTTACATTTAATGTTTTATGTAACATTTTCTCATTATTTAGTGTTCTGTGTTGATCACCGAAAAAACCATCCCTATGCATAATTGCAGATATGGCCTGACAATGAATCATATCTGTAAGCATCCTGTGCATTCTAGGGAGTAATTGTAGAGAAAGCAGTACATCTGAGTTGACCCCAAAGAAATGCCTGGAAATGGATGATAGTCACAACTATGCAAAAGAAAGGATATGTATTAATTAGTTTTTGTGTGTGCGTACACACGCTTGCTTACAGTTCTATCACTGATTATTTCTCTGCAGACATTTCTGGGCAATAATTTTAACAAGTCATGATAACAAAATGTGAGTACTGAAAAATGCTGATCAAGGGTTGTGCCTTACAAGGATGACAATAGGACAGCAATAGCTTTCTTATTGCCGTAGAAACCAGAATGCTGTCATTGTGGAAATGTACATATGAAATGTAGCTGTTACTCTTGCTTTGCTGAACTTGTCCCCAGCAGACACTAACCATCGTCAAAGTTTAGAATGAGAGAGCGATAGTAGTAGCAGAGGAATCCATCCATGCATGGCTCAATACAATAAGCCAGAAAGGTAAATCAACCGTCATCACACATCAATCCAGTTGATAACAAAGAAACCCATCAAAGGAGGCTAAAGGAGACTATATTGACTTCTATAAGAATACAAAACTATTCAGGGAAAAACATGTAGACACAATGGTACAAAAATTGTCTTGTATTCCTGTTGTTAATCTATCTTCTATATATATATAAAAAAGGATGTGTGTGTGTGTGTGTTCCGCATAGGCTCCGCAACGCCTAGACCGATCGACACCAAACTCGGCACGCAGACACCTTGCGGCCTGGCGACAAATGCTGCGGGGGTCAGGCCCCCCTAGTGCCCCCACAGGGGGCGCTAGGGGGACCTGAACGTATGTATCTCTGTGTGTGTGTATACTTCTGCTGATATGTGGTGTCCTGAGGCACCACATATCTATTATGATAAGAGTATAACCTTTCCAGCACCTGAAGTGTTGAACAGCTGCTGAACAGAAGTCCTGCAGAACAGATCTGGGATGTTGGGATCTGGGAGAGGGATGTTGGGATCTGGGTGATGCTCCCCAGGCCGTTGGTGTCCAGGTTTGGGGGCCCCTCAACGTGGGGGGCGAGAAAGGGTGCAAACCAAAACGTCCGCCATGCCCCGCTGGAATACCTGGAACGATTGGCTGAGCTGATTGGTAATTTGGTAACGTCGTGTGCAATAGAATCTTGGGATAGTCCGGGTTCGGGCCCCCCTCGCCATGCGGGGTGAGAAGGGGTGCAAAACAACACGTCCGCCATGCCCTTCTGGAACGCCTGGAGCGATTGGCACCAGACTCGGCACGCGCATGCCTTGCGGCCTGGCCACAAACACTGCAGGGGTCAGGCCCCCTGGCACCCCCGGGGGTGGGGGTACGCAAGGGTTCCACGTGAAAATGGTCAAAAATGGCCAAAATCGGTGTCAAATCCATAGTTTCCGGGATCGCCGAGATGAGCGGTGACGCTCCCGACGCCGGTGGAGTCTGGGTTCAGCCCCCCCCCTTGGCATGGGGGGTGAGAAGGGGTGCAAAACAACACGTCCGCCATGCCCTGCTGGAACGCCTGGAACGATTGGTGCCAGACTCGGCATGCGCATGCCTTGCGGCCTGGCGACCAACACTGCGAGGGTCAGGCTCCCTAGCACCCCCAGGGATGGGGGTGCGCAGGAGGTGCCACGTAAAAATGATCGAAAACGGCTGATATCGGTGTCGAATCTTTAGTGTCCGGGGTCGCCGAGATGAGCGGCGACGCTTCTGATGCCGTTGGAGTCCAGGTTCGGCCCCCGTTGGCGTGGGGGTTGAGAAGGGGTTCAAAAAAAATTCCACCATGCCCTGCTGGAACGCCTGGAGCGATTGGCACCAGACTCGGCACGTGTATGCCTTACAGTCTGGTGACAAATAACGTGGGGGGCACGACCCCCCGGAGCCCCCAGGGGTGGGGGTGTGAAGGGTGTGCCATGTAAAAATACTTGAAAACGGCCGACATTATTGTCAAATCCATAGTTTCTGGGGTCTCCTAGAAGCTTGGGATGTTTTGTTACCCGGGCAACAGAACGCTAGTACTTATATAAAATTAATTGGGAAAGACTATTGGGTAGCCTGAACCTAATAGGCCAACCCGCTGGCAGAACACACGTTCTGCCTACAGAAGTGCCAGTCTGCAGCGCATGTGACAAGGCCACCAGAGCCAATGGCCGGTAGTGTCACACATCTGGAGAGGAGGCCTTCTGCCAGCAATATGGGTAAGCCTGTGGTGAAGGCAGGGAGGAGGAGGGAGGGAAATGGGTGTTTCTGGGCAAGGAGGGGCCAGGGATGGAGGTGAGAGGGAGGGGCAGTTACCAGCAGTACTTGTGTGCTCCTGTATCCTGAACTCTCTGCTTCACCCCTTCCCTTTCCCCTAATCTCCTAAGTTCTGCGCCAGTGAAATAGCTGATCCATAGGGATAGCTGGGGCTTACCAAATTTGAGAAAACCTCTATACTGCCCTGCACTACTGGCTGCAACACATGCTTCATTTTTCCCAAAGTTTGAGGCAGAAAAGGTTTGCTTAAATACAGGAAACAGTAAAAGTTAGCCAATGCATATTTTCCATCATTTTTAAAGCAAATGTTTCATCAGACTCAATGATATGCAGAATTAAACACACACAAAAAATGATTGGGTTGTCAAAAAGTGTTTTTTTGCTAGATATTTTGATTTAAATGACTTCAGAGATAATTGCATCTCTGTTGAATCCAAAGCTTCCTCACTAAAGATTCAAGTTAAAGTTTCCCAACCAATGTTTTACTGATATTATATGGCACTTTTCAAAAGTGCCATCAAAAGGCTTTTAGAAAGTATGATGTGGGAGTATACAGGCAGACCTTTTCAGCAAAATGTAGCTTTAAACAATTTCCTCAAGCTATGCTAGTTGAACAATGTTTGCAGTAAAGTCTTATGCCATTTTTAAAAATTTGTTGTTGTTCATTCGTTAAGTCATGTCCAACTCTTCGCAACCCCATGGACCACAGCACGCCAGGCCTCCCTGTCCTCCACTAGCTTCTGGAGTTCGCCCAATTTCATGTTCATTGCTTTGGTGACACTATCTAACCATCTCATCCTCTGCCGCCCCCTTCTCCTTTTGCCTTCCATCTTGCCCAGCATGAGGGTCTTTTCATTTTTTTTTTCAGAACCTTTATTGGCATTAAAGAGGGTCTTTTCTGAAGAGTCCTCTCTTCTCATGAGGTGGCCAAAGTATTGGAGCTTCAGCTTCAGGATTTGTCCTTCCAGGGAGCAATCAGGCTTGTCTTCCTGTAGGATTGACCGATTGGATCTCCTTGCAATCCAGGGGACTCTCAAGAGTCTTCTCCAACACCATAATTCAACAGCATCTATTCTTCAGCACTCTCCCTTCCTTATGGTCCAGCTCTCACAGCCATACATGACTACTGGGAAAACCATAACTTTGACTATGCGAACCTTTGTTGGCTGGGTGATGTCTCGGCTTTTTATTAAGTTGTCTAGGTTCGCCATAGCTTTCCTGCCAAGAAATAAACGTCTTTTAATTTCATGGCTGCAGTCACCATCTGCGGTGATCTTGGAGCCCAGGAAAATAAACTCTTGTCACTGCTTCCATTTCTTCCCCTTCTATTTGCCAGGAAGTGATGGGTGTGGTGGCCATGATCTTAGTTATTTTAATGTTGAGCTTCAAGCCAATTTTGGCACTTTCCTCTTTTACCCTCATCAGAAGGTTCTTGAGGTCTTCCTCACTTTCTGCCATTAGAGTGGTATTGTCTGCATATCTGAGGTTGTTGATATTTCTCCCAGCAATCTTGATTCCAGCTTGTGAATCATCCAGCCCAACCTTTCTCACAGTGTACTCTGCATATAAGTTAAATAAGCAGGGTGACAGCATATAGCCTTGTCGTACTCCTTTCCCAGTTTTAAAATTAGGGTCCTGAAATGGAACTTGACTTCAATTTTATTAGGAAAAACTACAATAGTAATCTATGAGTTGCTGCCTTGTTTTTTGTTTTATGCTACAGAAAGTTCAGGAGTTTACCAATCTACATAATGTTTCCATTGTCGTTCCGATTAACTCTACATAGATACATTTATATCAATGGAAGGCAGCAAGTATTCTTTCCATATTTTGGAATTAGACATGATTCTGTCCAACGCAAGAAGAAACAACCTATAGGGGAGTGTCACACTATATTGTTTAATTAAACATTGAAATAATATTGGACAATATTAATGGAGAAATAATTCTGATTAACCTCTTGGAGTTAGGTTTCAGGAAAATCCCGCAATTATGGAAGCTGCTGTTACTGAATCATTGTTCCTGGTGGGAGGAAGGGGTTAGGTTCCTACAGACCCTCTTTGCTATACACAATATCAGCTGTTGCCAAACTGGCAATCACTATGCACCAAGAAACCCTTCCCCTGAGCAGCACTTACTGTTGCATTGAAGCGCCACTCCATTTTCAAGCTGTTGTGGAAGTATGGCTGCTGTCTCATCTTTTGCCCAGTGTCCTGCTGCACAGCTTTCTGGGATGCCAGGCATTAACACAACTGCCCAGAGCATTCCTGCCACCACAACAGCTTGAAAATGGAGTGGCACTTCAAAGCACCAGTAAGGTCTACTCATAGGGGGAAAGGTGTGTCCAAATCCCAGATCTGACCTGCAGACCAGGGTTTGGAGACCCCTGCACTATTTGAACTTTATGAACCTGAATCTTTCCTTGAACTATGTGGGCTGGGGGACAGTCAGGGCATCTCAACATCTTGGTAAAACACTTCCATTAGCACAACACTTTGCTGCCATTGTTGACATTGTTGCACTTAGCACTTAACTTGTATTTGTTAAGTGAGCAAGAACTACTGAGATCACATGGAGACTTGTTAAGCTGTGAAAACAAGTTGCAAGAATTGCCTGAGGCCTCTCAGACTTCTTTGGCTACAGCAAATGGATGTGAAGTATGGTCACGTATGTGGCGACTTGTGTTACATTTTTATTGCTTTGGACACGTAAATCTATGGAAACAGAATCCACGGATAATAAGGATTTATTATATGAGTACAGGAGCCTATATGAGTAGTGGGGAGTATATTGAATTTGCATGGAACTACATTTTCCCGTATGATTTTTTGGCTAATATGATAAAAGATTTCTACTTTGAGTGCTGAAAAACAAATGGCTGATATGTATGGAACTTTAGATTTCCCAACTTTGGGAAATCTCCAAAACGTCTCCAACTTTGTCACTCTAAACTCAAGTTCATGGACAGGCTAGCCTTATTGTCTATGCACATGTCCATGCATATATATGGTGGGGATGGGGACAGGAACAACTGAAAATTCTCCATTTGAAAGGCTGTACTCCTGAAGTAGACTGAATCACACCCAAAAATTATTGTAGAAAATATACTGTATAAGGACATATATCCTGGCACATAAGTTCATCCTACTCAGTACTTCTCAACTTTGCTCAATTATGTGAACCTAGAGGAAAAAGCCAAAAAGTAATTTACGCTAATTCAGTATGCATTAGTGATGATAACCTTATGCTATGTGAATTATAGATTGAGAAACACACTTCATCTACAGAGCCATAAAGTGAGGGTTTCCAGCTATTAAAATGATGAAAATGCAATTAAGTAAAAAAATAGGGATGTACAGAAGTGTTATAGTACACATGAGACTCAAATCTACTGAGGATATCTGATTATTTAGCTTGAGGGAAGAATCTGAATGAAGCAACAACCTCACTTAAGCTCTACATTCTGTATATTTAACGATAATGCAGCCTAACAAATCAAACACATGACAACATGAAATATCACAAAAGGTTATTTCCAGGTTTGTTACATTTTAATTTGAGCAAGTCATTGCAGTGTTTCCTTATAAGCAGGAGATTATAGTTTGCAAAGAGTTTTGGTTACAGATCTTAGTACAAAACCACAGTCGGGCAAATAGTGCCTGCTGTAGACATTCTTGGTGTGTCATGGCTGATTACTTATCAGATAAATATTGGCATTGTCAAGACACGTCAAGCCACAGGTAATGGATTTTTCCCACTTTATATTGTTGTTACTCAAGAATTATTAGCTGAGATGTGAAAGGTTTGCCTCATTCCTTCCAGCCATTAACATGCAACTGGAAATTAGAAGATTTGTCGGCAGGGAGCCCAATCCTATCTGGGCTGCCAGTGCCACAGTATAGTAGTGCCGAAGCAGCTGCTACTGTATTCTGCAGGGCCAAAATGGTATCCAGCAGAATCAACATTCATTCCCTTACCCTGAGATTGGACCCATACAGTCCCTATGGCACTGTGAAATCAGTGCTTCCCAGGCATAGGATTGGGCTCTTAATGAATTAGAACTTCTTGTTTCTTTCTTGTTTTGGCATATGTAGCTTATATTGACATCAAATTATTTTAAGCATATCCCTGAAGCTATTAGTGGAGCCTGTTGGAGTTCCATGAATCCTAGCTGAAGTAATTGATAACTGAAATAATATCAAGCCAACATAGGTTAAGAACTGATGCCCAAAAAGTGCTTCTGGGACTGCATACTCCACACCTCTGGGCCAGCTCTCAGAGGGTAGAGATTGAGTCCTTGATCACCTTGGAATTGCATGTGCATGTCATCAGGCTTGTGGCCTGGAAAGTTTTATACAAAAATGTCATGCATGAGGAATATCTCTATGCATTGTAGTATAATGTCAGTCTTGGCAACAGCCCACACCTATAACATTGGAATCCCAACTCATGTATAAACTAGCCACCTTTTATCTATATAGCCACAGAGAGAGGGGGAATGCAACACCATACACATTCCCTTTCTGGTGTATCAAAATGGCAGCTAAAAGCTAGGATTTCTGGCCAATATTATGATGTATTCCCAGACACTTGGGGTGTATTCGTCAGCCATTGCAAAAAACATATAGGTGTTACAACTTGCTGAGTTTCACAGCTTTTTCTGCTACTTCAAACTACATATCATTTAAAAATGCCTTTCCATGGAAGTTTGTTATAAAGAATACAATTATGACATTATAATGCTGCTGACTTTTCATTTATATATTTAGCATTGCTTTACTTCTTGTGTGTATTATAAGTTAATAATGTGCACTCTTTTACAAGTCTACTTTGTTTAAACTAAATATTTTAGCACACAGTATCTGTACAAAGAAAATGGCACCATTCTTTTCTTCCTCTCAGTTCCATGTTGTGTCATTTTGCAATGACAGAGATGAAGATAATGATTAGTATTTAATTGTGCTTGTTCCCTACAAAAGCTATACATGTCAACCCTGTCCAGATATTGTTTACAGCCCAATCCTGTGGGTGTGTTGTTGTTGTTGTTGTTGTTGTTGTTGTTGTTGTTGTTTAAAAGATAAAGAAAACACCGCCTTTTTAGTACTTCAGATGTTTTTCAGAAGTTAAAATAGATTACTTTTCCAGTTAGAAGTAATAGTGTGGCTGCATCTGTTGACACTGTATCACCTATCTAGTACACTTTTCAGGGCACAATCCAAAGAGCCCGTTGAGTTGATGCATGTGCATTGCCTCAGCCCAGGACTGTTGTAAACGTGCCATAAGGCATGTCTACACCAGCCGAAGAGGTGTTGGGCCAACACAAGCACTTGCATTGACCCAGGCATGCCTGCAGAGGCAGCCGGTAAGCCACCCCTGTGCTGGCCAAGATCGCTTGTTCTTGTGTTTGTTTGCAGTTGCCATGGCGTCACCCCAGTGCCAGTGGTAAAAGTGCATGAGCATAGACTACTGCATTGCATTCTATGTAGCATTCCCTTGGAAAACTATTTGGAAACTTTAGTGCAGAATGCAGGAATAGAAAGGGACCATTGACCAGTGCTAACTACCAGGAATATCTCTCATCCGTGCTGAAACAGTATCATTGACTTTCTGTTGACTTGAGTCCAATCCAAACTTCCAGTTTTAACCTTAAGACTTACATGGACCAATGAGTCTAAAGGACCACTTTCTTCCATGTGAACCTGCCTGAGATCACCACCACCTTTCCTGGATAGTCACCAGGCAGAGTCTTTTTTTTGTAGTGGTCATTAGGGCCTGATGCCCTGCTGTCCATATGGAGACTCAGCTGGCATCTTCACTTTAAGGGTCATATACCAGGACAAGAACTTTTCATTCACACAGGAATTTCAGCTGTTTTCATAGCAATGGTATAAAAGGTGTTATATTGAGTACTTATATTCTGTTACTTTTAAAACTTTAATCCTATGCAGAATTTGTGGGAATGTCAAGCAATTGTGTCCTTTACTACTCCACCCACCAATGCAGTGTGCCAAAATGGCAATTACTGCATCCTCTAGTGGGGGGCGGTCCAGGAGGTATCCTCTGGGCAGGGGAACATTTATTCCCTTCCCTGAGTTGTAAGCCAAAGACCTGGAGGGGTCTACTCAAACATGTGCTAGCTAAATAGCTGGCGCATGTCCATGTGGAGCTATGCGATGGGTTCAGGTCGAGGAAGGGAATTGGATACCAGTAGTGCTGCCAACCCCACTGCCCTCCCTCATCCCTCCATCCCCTGCCTCTTTCCCCATCCTTCCCCTGCCCCATTTTGCTCCTCCCTGACCCATTCCATCCTCCCACCACTGCAGTATGACTTGCCTTCATTGGTGAATGGCAGGAGCTGGAGTGAGTGGAAAGGCATAGACCTTCCTGCTAGTGTTGCCAGTCAGTGCCAGTTTAAGAGGCCTGCCACCATCAGGCAGCACACATGGGATTGGGCTGTAAGTCTCTTCAAACTCAGTGGAGCATACTTGTGAGTAGACATGCAAAGGACTGCACTGTAACTGTTATTTTTAATCCTGCTTGCGTGTGCCTTACATTTTTTTAACAGTTCTGATCTACAGATTTATAATTTTCTTGTTCTCAAATAATTTCTTGTTAACCTGTTCTCATTTTGTTGTTTGCTGCTTTGGAAATACGTTTACAAATTGAAAAGTGGGCTAAAAATCTTATCAGTAAAATGTGATATTTATACTTGGGTGGGAATTATAATTCTCTTGGCCCTTTATGCATATTCTAGTACAGACGGGTGCATGGGAGAACCGTGGAAACATGATTTGCAGAAAGGGATCATGAAATAATCCTGTGGAGCATTGCAGCTTGCTGCTGGAGCAGTGTTACATCTAATGGAGAAAATGAGTAGCATCCAGACTACCACTTCTGCTGTCCAGAATGTGGCAGATGCTTGCATCTGTGGAAAACATCTTCTATTCCCAAGCAAGAGGAAGCTCCTGAGGATGAAAGTAGTTGTCAGACTGCTACTCAATGATTCCCAGCACAGAATTAGTGTGTATTAGAATTGACCACTGTTCAAAATGAAGTATTTGTTGTGTATTTGTGAAAATAGCAGCAGAGTTGGGGGCTTGGAGACC
>JAJKFI010000004.1:34172163-34188653 GCA_029204185.1 Lerista edwardsae | reverse complement strand
TGAAGCAATCGCCACATTTCCATAACAAAGTCTCTTTATTGTAGCGAAAGTAAGAAAGGTACAAAGGTTCAATCTGCCGGCTAGGAAGCCGGTGAAGTTTGGGCCGCTCGCAGGCGGCCGTTTTCAGTGCAGCTTTACATCTTAAGCACACACAGTGAAAAAACTCCTTCTAACAACAGAACAAAAGGGATGCAGCCAGAGTGTATCTGGTAGGTGGATACCTGAAGACCCCTTGTGCCCCATTTTACCCAATGGGGTGACTCTTAGAACACTATGAGCTCATGGGAATGTGCAGTGTTTGCAGCCAGGGCTTCCCGTGTGAAACTGCCTGCTTATTCTACACTATCTTAAAAGGGAGTACAGCTACTATCCTTAACAAGCTGGGAAGCTGCCTGCTGAAGGACACACAGGTGTTCTATCTGATCCTCAGACGGAGAGACGGAATGCCAGTTTCTACCAGTTCTAGGCTGTGAGATGTGAAACTGCAACAGTATTGGGTAGAATCTGAACTTCAGCCTGTCATGTTTAAGAAAACAATCTTAATGGAAGATGTTGTATGTCTTGCATCATACTATATAAAATAAAGGGTAGGTCTGAGACTATTGTGGCCCAGTGATGAGGATGGTCTGCCAATACTAATTTGTCACATACAGACAAATACAGTACATTCAAGATAAGCTAGATTCCTATGGCCAAGCTTCTGTTGAATTCATTCTACCTCCAGAGCAGTATGAATTGGCCATTGCCTAAGCAACCATTTTAAATCATGTTATTCTTTCTCATCCTCAGCTGGCATTGCCAACATTTCCTGTTGTTGTGAAGATTGGACATGCGCATTCAGGCATGGGAAAGGTAAAGGTGTTGTTTATTTATCTTGGGGGAATATAACGGAGATGCTTTATAAAGTTTAGTATGTAAACATTGCAGAAACATTATAAAACATTGGCAGCGCAATCGTAGTGCGCCTGTCACGTCGATGCTATGTTATAGCATCAATGTGATACACATGGCACCTACGTGGGGGCGCTAATCGGCATCCCTGCATCAGCACTCAAGCAACGGCCTGTGCCGCCTGCGCCAAGCCTCCCTCGCATCGGCCGAAGCCGGCCAGCGCAAGGGAGGCTCTGTGTCCATCCAGACATGGATTGGTGGGGGCAGGGGGGTTGGGTGCGGGACATGGACGGGCTTGGGATTTGGCCATAAGGCCGAATCCTAAATCCGATCGGGAGGCCATGCAGCCGTGTGGTCTCCTTGGATCTGTGCCTGCTGTTTAGCAGACGCAGATCCGAGTAGCGCATTGGGGAGACTGCAGCCTCCCCAACAGTAAGGGCACAAATGTTCCCTTGACGTTGGGAGGCGCCAGCCTGTCCTATACTCTGCTTGGATGTGGCATAGGCCTGTCAGCCTTGCCAATCCAGAGCAGTATAGGATTGCGCTCTCAAACTTTCTATGAAATCAGTTAAATGATGGCAGTGTATAATTTGTAGTAATTATGCAAAACTGTATTCTGATGATACATGTTCAGGAGGCTCTGTAAATCTGCTTAGTTTTAGACATGTGCATAAGTCACTTGAGTGTACTCTTAAAATCCAGATGAAAGTCGATCTTCTTTGACTTTAATGAAATTGAGAGAATAAGTTCTATTCAAGTGATTAAAAATCAACGAATAGCCTATGCCAGAAATAGTGTACACCGTGATGTTCTTCCTCTATTGCATATTACTTACCCAGGAACATTTCTGTAATGAGCTGCGTGCTTTTCTACTCATGTCATTAGTTTTCTGCTCCCACACACTCTTGATTGTTCAGTGTCATACTTTTACATTCACCTACTACTCAATGCTTTCCAGTCTAAAAGCCAACTTCTGCAATCAGATATATGCCTGTGTCTCCAACTATTTAGTATTGGGGAGTGGTGGCACAAGTGACAACAGATCTTGGCATTAGACTATTGAACCTCATACAGAAAAGCTGAACAATTTAGGGAAAATCAAGCTGTCTCGTTTATAATTGGATGACGATATTATCCAAGACAGGCAGAAGCAAATGATACTAATTAAATAGTCCTCTGAAACATTCCTTTTGATATTTGGAGAAAAGCAAGCATTTTACCTTGTTCAGTGTTAAATCCTGTACTCAAACATTTTGCACAAAAGAATTTGAAATCTGATCTCCCATGTACTGAGATTCATTAAAGCCTCTAATGAAAAGCTTGATTATATTCCATTGTTGAAGGTAAAATAAAATGAGGGAAATATTGTTAGTAATGTTCATATGTGTTAAAGATGGCATAATTCTATCAGTCTCCCAGTTGTTCCAACATCCTTCAACATGTTTTTGAACTTCCATTGAATTCCATATGTTACTGACATTACCATTGGTATTTGCATAAACAGTACCCAGGGTATTTAAGGTACACAGTACCTAGTACACCTACCTAGTATACCTAGTACACCTAGTACCTATGTACACAGTACATAGTACCTTAAAATTTTTGATGGAATTTTCCAACTGGAGAGAGGAGGAATCAGGTAGAGACTTGTGTATGGATAGATTGTGTCCCTCATGGGTAGCGCAGTCCTAAACAGTGCTGGACCAGGCAGGCCAGCAGGCAGTGCAGCTTGGGGGAGGCAGAACCCTCCCCGGTGCAAGGGCACATTTGTGTCCTTGCATGCAAGGAGGCACCAGCAGGTTCAGATCCAAGGAGACTGCGTGGCCCGAATTGGGTCCATGCGGCCTGGGGAACAGGTATAGGATTGTAAAACAAAACTTTGTTAGAGGAATCCACCAAAACCTGGGACTTGCCATTTTGCAAACATGATGAAAGACATGCTTAAACCTTGGGAAGGTTGTAGTTGTACATCTTAGCTGTATCTTGATGTGCTTTCATTTTGTACTTCAAACTATTTGTACAGGTGGAGCCTTTTTATCTGGGGCTCTGTTTCAGGAACCCTCTCAGATGCCAAACAATGTGTTAAATGAAATCCCTTTAGGCATCGCCATAGTAAACGTAGCTTTTTTAAAACAACACTGATTAATGGCACATTTGTTTAACGTAATGAGCCTTTCACTTCTGTAGTGGCTCCACACTGAGGGTGCAATCCTAAGCAGCGCTGGACTGGTAAGGCCAACGGGCCAGCGCCATATCCAGCACTGCTTAGGATGGACTGGAGCCTCCCCACGGCAAAGGAGCATGCGCTCCCTTACCATAGGGAAGGCTCCAGCTTCCCCTACATGCTCCTCAGATCTGCGCCCACTAAACAGCTGATGGGCTTAGGATGTGGCCATACGGCCACCTCCCAAGCCCGCCCAGGTCCTGCCCAAGTCCCATCTCCCCCCCCCTCCCAACAATCCCCGTCCCGATACGAGACAGATAATCGCTCACGCCAACCGGCTTCGGCCGATGCGAGGGAAGCACTGCGTGGGCACAACAGGACCGGCACTGCCAGCAGCACCGACCCGGGGGTGCTGCTAATGGCGGAGTGCCGACACAACAACATTGTGTCAGCGCTCTGCCCCGTCTAGGATTGTGCTGTGAGTCAAATCAGCAGATGAGAAAACGGCAGATGAGACGGATCCACCTGTACTTCACATAGCTATAAGGAATAAAGCAGTATAACAGGTTACATAAAATATATATTTGTAAAGCATGTATTTTTTTCCTTTCATGATAAGTCTAACAATCCTTATTCTTTTTTTTTCTTGTCTCTCCATGTGGTGTATGCATTGATAATAGGTCAAGGTAGACAACCATTATGATTTTCAGGATATAGCCAGTGTGGTAGCACTCACTCAGACATACGCCACCACTGAACCCTACGTCGACTCCAAATATGACATCAGGATCCAAAAGATAGGCAACAACTACAAAGCATACATGTGAGCAAACAGATTCTATTCTTTCATCTTCCAGTTTCATAAATATAAAGCAGGTAGCAACTAGATTTTTTACCATTTTGTGAAATTTCACCATTATCCCTGTTTGGAGAAAAAGGAGTACCTTCAATCCTTCAATCAGCAAGCAATACCTTCAATCAAAATCAAGCAAAATCAGCAATACCTTCAATCAGCAAGCAAAAGAATGAGAATTCTAAAAAAGCATCTTCAAATGATTTTAATAATGCTTCGTTTTTGGTTTTGTCCATTAGATAAGCGGTTCCCAATCTTTACCACAGCACTACCCATCTCAGTCGATGCTGTGCTTCTGGTGGTTCCAGGAGAGACCCCAGAGGCCTGTCCTGGGTTGTGCCAGGCTGATGACACCACTCTACAGGCCTCTGTAGGCCTCAGAATGGCCTGCAGAAGCCTCTGAAAGGTACTCCTCATTTTTGGAGGCAAACTAGACGTAGCTTCCTGAAGCTTTTAGAGGCTTCTGAAGGCCATTCTGAGGTCCACAGAGGCCTGTAGAGTGGGTTGCAGTCCCACCCTGCACAACCTGGAAGAGGCTTCTGGGACCTCCCCACACCTTGCCTCCACATGGCTCCAATTTTGAGCCAAACCACAACAAGGGTAAATGGGAGGGCCAAAATCACAACCTACACTTTGGGAAATCCTCCATCAACTGATGCTTGAACATGAAGGCAAGAGATATTGCATAAAATAAATAGATGGTTTGAAGAAACATCAACTGGGAATTATGTAATTATTTTCCATATTTTAAAGCAATGAGGAATGCCTGTTGTTTTTTTAAGCTGTCCCTCTTCTCAGTTTTCAAAAGCTGCCTTTGCTTAGTTGCCCGTAGAGGGTTCTTAATTGCTGCCAGGCAGTCAAGCAATAGTTATTTACAAATTTATTTAAAGATACCCTCCTCTTTTTAGGTTAGTTTGCTCTGTATTTAGTTTGTGCTGCAACAGAGATTCTGTAGAAGAGATGTTCACAACCACTAGTGCCATGGTGCCATGTGAACTAAGTCCAGCCTCCCAGCACCTCAATTTGTTACATTGTATATCAAGAAAAAGGAAGAAAGAATGCCATGCCATGCCATGCCATGCATCTAATCATCTGAGTAGTTGTCTTCCTGATAGGGGTTTTAATACTTGAGTTGGTGTGCTGTTATTGGCTGGGGTGCAGGAAGGGAAATGTTATGCTATTTTTCCTTTCCCCATTGATCCTTACAGGGTTACTCCTACCTATGCCAGCTCTATCATTGGTGTAGCATTTTTCTGATGCCAGAGGCATTCATTGTCTGAAGTGGGGTTAGGATATGACATATGTTGACTCCTCCACATCCCTCCATCATTATGCCCCAATCTCTTCCCCATTTTGGCCTTTCCAGTGGAGCTGTGTTGGCATCCAAACAACAACTGTGCATAGCTTGACATGGCACAGGCATCCTTAGCATGTCCATCAGCAGGTGGCCTTCTACACCAGTGGAGCTATCATTGCATCAGGATATGTAGAAAAATGCTAATGTATCTATAAATGCCCCCCTCCCCACCCCAGTCTCCACCCCTTCCTCCCCCTCCCACCTCCCACTTCCTGCATCAAGTTGCTGGTGCCAGAGCTCCTACTCTTGCTGCTATTGTGTATATGCAGCCATTCATCACTGGCTGCAGCCGCCGCCAGGCTGTGCACACTTTTCGGCCCACCCACCATCCCTCATGTCTGGTATGATCCTAAATGAAGCTATTCTGGATGCTGGTGGGTGTGGTAGGGGCACAGTGACATTGCTCCACCCCAGTGTGCTTTGAACTGGTTATGGCTTGCCTACAAAGTTATCCAGTAGGGCAAGAACTACAAAACTACAAAGCTTGTGTATGTTTAAAACCTTCTACTTCCTGTGGTAGAACTGAATAAGAAAATAAGGATAACTCATCTAAACTCAAGTAACTAAATGATCTTGAGCACGTACAATTACAGTCATTTCATTTGGACCCTGCTATTCCATTTCATGCCATGCTGTGTACTTTTTCTGTTCTATTGGTAACAAATTGTAGCATAAATCATGTACTTCCACAGCGAAGTCTTAGTACTTTTATTGCATTCATTGTTTTAGATGCAATGATCACATAATTCCATTTCCCCTTTCTGTTTTATTGCATATTGTCATTTTAACAAGTGCCCAACTCCATAGAGGGACGTAATCTTTGCTCATATTATTTAGCCCTACAGCACTTGACCTACCTCATTCTTCTACACTGCAGCTCTGATACATGTCTTTAAAAGCCTTTCATATCACTTTTCATTCATTTCCACTACCATGTTTTGAGAAACTCCCATTGTTGTTGTTGTTGTTGTTGTTGGTCCTACATGATTTAGAACATTTGGTTGAAAGAGGGAGGCATAAAACTAACTCCAAACACAAAGTGAAACTAGTGTACAGCTAGGGGATACAAGGATTCCCAAGGAATGAGTCCTTAATGGAAAACAAGGAACAAGTTGTTGTTGTTGTTGTTGTTGTTGTTGTTACTACTAGTAGGAGTAGTTGTTGTTACTACTACTGCTACTACTTCAATGACTACTACTACTAACATTTAGATGCCTCTTTTCAATAGGAGTAGTTCACAAAGTGGTTTAATTGGTAAAATAAATCAATAAATGGTTCTCTATCCCCAAAAGGCTCACAATAAGCAAAAATACAGAAGAGACACCAGCAATAGCTACTGAAAAGATGCCATGCTAAAGAGGGACAGTTTCTCTCCCCCAGCGAAATCACCAACATAGGTCCAAGTAGTCCTACTGCAGAGCAGGAGGATTATGCAGGGATAATGGGATTTAAATCCCCTTTCCCTGCTGAAGCTTCCCAGTCTGCTGCCCCACTCCTGCTGGATAGCTCCTCCTCCACACTTCCTTTTTTACTCCTTGCCCCTCTTTCTTTTCCATTCCAAGGTGCAGGGGGAGTAGAGGCTGGCATGGCACCAAGTAAAGCAGAGGAAGTCTTGGGCCAGCTCTGATTTTTGTGGTGTCTGTGGATACAGAATACACATGAAAGATTACTCACATGCCAATACTTAGACAACCAGGATATAGTGCTGCATCATTCCAGACACCACAGATTTTGCAGATGTTTAGGGATACAGTTGGAACCTAATTATCTGAGGGTTTTACATCCATGGATTTGGCTTAACGAAGGGTGTTGAGCCAGATTAGGCTCAACATGAAGCTGTGCTCCAGTTGCCTCCAGTTGCAGATCCAAGGAGCGTATTGGGGAATGCTGGAGCCTCCCCGTTGGAAGGCTCCAGCCTCCCCTAAGCAGCGTTAGATTTGGCGCTGGCCAGCCGGCCTTGCCAATCCAACACTGTTTAAGATTGTGCCCTCAATGTATAATACATTTGTCAAGTGGTTTCTTTCTTGTTTGCACCATATTAAATGCATCCATTAATTCAGAGAAAATTCAAGCAAACAGCAACATGTATTCAAGAATATGTTCTATGTTGCTGTCCATGTGCCTGATTATGGAACAAAACCATGACTAATAAACACGCAACTGATAGTAATAGTAACAAAGTGGTTGGTGTGCTCCTTACTTGATTATTCATTTTTCTATACAGGAGGACTTCTATATCTGGAAACTGGAAGACAAACACTGGATCAGCAATGCTGGAACAAATTGCTATGTCAGATCGGCAAGTGCATTTTTGTGTAATAAGAAATAATTTAATTTAAAAGTATAAACCAGTTCCAGAAAGAAGGGGCGTTTCGGCTATACCTATGGGTGAGGTGGAGCCTGCATGAAAATGCCATAAACCTGTGGTGATGTCACTTGCATCTGCCCAAAGGTTGATTGAATTGCTACAGGAGTTTGCAGAAAATTCAACCTTTGCCTTCCCTGCAAGGTGTTCTGAGAGCTGATGATCGAAAAGCTCTTATTTTCCTTTCAGCTTTTCTGAAAATACCACAATTGATTCCTACTTGAACAAAATATTGGCTGCTATGTAGATAACTACTTGTTTATCTTTAAACTTATATCCTATGTTTTTGAATAAGAACTCAGTATCAAGAATAGTAATATTGAAAGAATAGTAATGCATGAGATTGATACATTTGCTCTTTTTCCCCCATGGCAATATATCTGTATTCATCTTCTGGTGAAGGCTTATACAGAAATTGTAAATAACTCAATGGGGAACGCTATTTAGCTGGCACAGGAGCAAGGGCCTCCATGTAAGGCCACGCAGCCTTACAACAGAGGTCGGGAACCAGCTGAGAGTGTTGCCGCCAGTCCTGCCCCTGATTCTGGATTGGGTCTTGAATGGCTCAACACAATTTTCTGGAGTGGTTTCTTGTCCTTTCTCTTTCTCCATGCCCAAGAGGGAGCAGCATTTGTCACAGAGTGCAATCCTAAAGTGTGCTGGATTGGCAAGGCCCAACGCACCTTAGGTGCACTGGGAAGCTTACCCAGGGCAAGGGCATATTTGTCCTTTGCCCCAGGAGAAGCTCTGGCCGCCCTATCGGCTTCCTCGGATATGCGCCTGCTATTTAGCAGGCACAGAACCAAGGAAGCTGTGCGGCCTCCCAGTGGGGCCTTGGATAAGGCATAATAGCCGCATCTTGGCCCTGCCCCCTCCCGGGTCAGCACACCTGCCCACCTCCCACCCAGAACCACCTCTTCCCCGCCCTCCCTCCTCCCAGAACCTTCCCTGCGCCAGCCAAGTTCAACTTCCCATCGATGCTCTCGATGGGTATCTGCTATGAGTATCGTCGGCCTGAGCGCTGTAGCGCCAACATCCTCATCTGCGCCCTCGCATCGGCACTAACGACACAACCAAGGCTAGGATTACCCTGACAAGCATGGAGCCTGGGCAAGCTAAACATTATGGCAAACATTATGGCAATAGAATCAGGAGTCACCTGACTGAATACTGAGTGAGAGCATAACACCACATAACTATGGAAGGGAAAATCACGCTGATCTGCCCAGAATTCTGAATTTGGCCATCTTTCACACTGTATTTTATATTTAGATGCAAAATTAAGTAAAATGTATCATATTTGTTGCAAAGTTTGCATTGCTATGTAAATCTCTGCTTTTTCCTAAAACCCATGGAATCCACACTCGGGCAAGGACCAGAACTCCTCATCCTTGTGAAAAGTGTCAGTTTATATTTACATATGCCCTATACATTCCTCTGCCTGATGCTGAATTGAGAGCACATGATGCTGTCATCTGTCTGATGCTAAATTGATACTTGAGAGAACATGCACTCAGAGCAGAGCTATCTGGCAATGGATTTTTAATGGTATAATTTTAGCTTTGTATTATAAAGTTCTATTCAGGTCATAGTGCTTCAAGCCTTCAAGATGCAAGATATCAGCTGTTAAAAACATTCAAACAGCTGATAACAGTAGGTGTTCTGTGCTCTGAGGCCAAAACACAGCTTTGAAACATGGCTTTATCAAAGAAACCTTTTAAAATTTAATCATCTTTGAGTCTGTAAATTATAACCCGACCAATTGCACTTGTTGAAATTATAGAGCTCTGTCAAGAACATGTCATATCCTGGAGGGTGAAAATAAAGAGGTAATGAGACACATCTCTGAGAAAACTGTAAAGTGAGAGCATTACTCCACATTTTGAAGCGTTGTAAGGGATACTTTCTTCCCTCCTGAAAGGGGCCAATGTATTACATGGGAGGGGCATGGTCTGGTTCAAACAGGATAAAGGGATTTTTAATCCTTTCTCCTCTGTGCAGTTCTTCTACTCCGAGATGTTAGCAGAGTAGAGAAACAAAAGGAGTAGAGAAAGAGAAATTTCGTCCCCACAGAGGAAGAGAAACCAGGACCCCAATGAAAATGTGTCTCATTTGAAAACATCAAATGATGATGTTATTGACTGTGACTGTATATCAGTCGTGTGACTGTATATCAGGCTCTTGAGTGTAAGGGAAGCAATAAAATCTTTTGTTGAAGTGTTAGAACTTGAGGAGACCTGGTGTATGTAATTGATGCTTTGGAGCTTCATTGTGTTGGAGACTGATGCACATATGACCCCACCCCCAAAATAAAAAATTCCTTGCAGACATCCCTTTAGGAGGCAGCAATTAAACTAAGGGTGTAATCCAACCTGCACCCTCAGGCTGACGCTAGCTGCTTATGTTGGTCCAATGGCAGCAGTGCTGGCGCAAGAACATTGACTGGCGCCCTCATGTCAGCGCTGGTACCATTGGGACAATGCTAGCAGCAGTTAGGTCGCATCCAAGCTCCCGTCCCTAGGTTGCACAGCCCCAATTTGGGCCATGCAGCTTGCTCAGAGTGGGCACAGTTCTGAACAAGCCCATTGGGGTGGCTGATGCCTACCCTGGGATAAGGGCACAAATGTGTCCTTGCCCCAGGGAAGCTCCAACCAGCTCCTATCTTGCGCTGGACACGGCACAGGCCTGCCAGCCTTGCTGTTCCAGCGCAAGTATGGATTATGCCCTAAAGACATGTTATTTCATCCTTAATGTATTGTTTCCAAAGAAAGTTAGTCATGACAACTCAATTGAAACAAATGAGATTGACAATGAAATCTTGTGCTGTTCAACTCAGAGTTTAACGGAATGTACTCCAAGATAAGTGTGTGTAAAATTGCAACCTATGTTACAACTTGCTTGTTTAATTTAGTTAAATGGGCCTTCATCTTGATTAACTTTTTTGAATCATATCTTATACCTCAAAGCTTCACATTTTATATCTACATTATATGTAAACTGTCTTCAGTGAAATCTCCTCAGTGTTTCTTTGGCTTCATTGGTTTTCAAAATTAGCCTTCTTTATTTGGGTTGTTTTTGCTCCGGATTTACCATTAAAAGAAGCAACAGTTCTCCTAGTCAAGAAACTGTAGAATTTAATAGCAAGAATGGTTTATAAACAAATAAACCCAATCGCTGCAGTCAGCACTTCCACAGATGTTGAATTTGACAGGCATCCAAAAAAACCAGTAACAAAATGAAGTTGTCCACGGAATAACAAGTTGCTTCATTCATTCCACATTTTATCATCCATAATTTATCATCAGTAATTTTAAAAAAACATTTTTGCTAATGCCCATTATAATTTTTTCTTTCTCTTTAGTGGAACTTGTCTACAAAAATGAATTGCAAATTTTTGTTGTTGTTCAGCTGCTAAGTCATGTCCGACTCTTCGCGACCCCATGGACCACAGCACGCCAGGCCTCCTTGTCCTCCACTAGCTTCTGGAGTTCGCCCAATTTCATGTTCATTGCTTCAGTGACACTATCTAACCATCTCATCCTCTGCTGCCCCCTTCTCCTTTTGCCTTCAATCTTTCCCAGCATGAGGGTCTTTTCTAAAGAGTCCTCTCTTCTCATGAGGTGGCCAAAGTACTTGAGCTTCAGCTTCAGGATTTGTCCTTCCAGGGAGCAATCAGGCTTGACTTCCTGTAGGATGGACCGATTGGATCTCCTTGCAGTCCAGGGGACTCTCAAGAGTCTTCTCCAACACCATGATTCAAAAGCATCTATTCTTTGGCACTCTCCCTTCCTTATGGTCCAGCTCTCACAGCCATACATGACTACTGGGAAAACCATAGCTTTGACTATGCGAATCTTTGTAGGTACGGTGATGTCTCGGCCTTTTACTAAGTTGTCTAGGTTCACCATAGCTTTCCTCCCAAGAAGTAAACGTCTTTTAATTTCATGGCTGCAGTCACCATCTGCGGTGATCTTGGAGCCCAGGAAAATAAACTCTGTCACTGCTTTCAAATTCAAGTAAGCAAATTTAGCATCACAGCCAAGGCATTGGCAAATGCCTGTCCAATCATGTCTATAGTACATGCCTCTTGTACATGCCAATCCTAACTAGTGCTAGTGCAGCAGGGCCGCAGGGCCCTTGCTGTATCCTACACTGGTTAGGAGCAGGCTGGAGGTCTTCTTTGAGTAAGGGGACAAAGGTTCCCTTTCCCTGGGAAAAGCCCTAACCTGTGCAATGAAAATTGCTGGTGCAAGTCTAAGAAGTTACTTGACAGGCTTGCAGACTCAGGAGGGGGAATGTGCTGCTGCCACTGATTCCACCCTCTCCCAGGCCTGATCCATCCCCTTCCTGCCCTCCCCCCATCATGTTACACCCACCCACCCACCCACCCCCGCATCACCTGGCGGGAGCTTACTTGCTGTATCAAGTGCTTCTCTTGGATTCTATGCTAGCAGAATGGTGCAGGCGTTCCCACCTTCGCTGCTTACTCTCTGAGTGCTGCAAACATGCCTTCTGGCATGTTTATGACACCCTAGGCCAGCACAACAGTCAGCACACTGGCACCAGGAAAGAATAGGATTGCAGCATCAATCAGTTTTAGCTCCCTGACATATCAGTGTGTATGGTGGACATAGCCACTGTTTATACTTACATATGTTTGCTCTTCCATGGGTAAACAAAATGATACGTTTTAGAAAAACATAAGAAAAATCTGAGCCTATACAAATGACTTTTTGGCAGTGATTTGCATGACAACAGGGGCACATTTTAATTTTCCCATACAATACAGATCATTGCAAAGTGGGCCTGTTGGCTCATACATTTCTTTTGCTTTCTCTGTATTGCCACTTTAATAGGTCTGTTCCAAGGAAGAGGATTTCTTTTGCAGATACACTGGCAGCAGAGTCACACCTGACCATTCACATATTACAAAAATGAATTGTTGGTGAGGAGGAAAGTATTATAAGAAATGTGACCATAAATGCAAGCTATTTAAATGCTATCAGACAAGCTCACCCTTTCAGGCTCATTGGAGCTTCTTTTCATATTATAGGTACAAGCTCTGGATTGACAGCTGTTCCGAGATGTTTGGTGGTTTGGACATATGTGCTGTGAAAGCAGTTCATGGCAAGGATGGGAAAGATTATATTTTTGAGGTATGATATATGTTTTTTTTTCTGTGTCAGTGCTTTTTTGTTAATCGGGAAAAATCTCAGTGCCTGAAATTTCTGGCTTCTTTTGAATGTGTGATTCAGAGTGTGCTGTCCACTTTGGAACTCATTTAAGTAATCAAGCAAAGCCACAGATCCCAGAAAATGGCACTGCTTGTGGGAAAGCACAACTGTATCATGAAGTGATATGATTTTTATTTTGACTATATATTGTTGGACTAAGAATCGAAACAATTACCTAACTTTTTGTTTTAATTTCTAAATACTCCTTTATTGCCTTGGTGCATGCTTTTCCAAGAAAAGTCCAAGAAAACTATAATTTTACGTAGAAAAGGGAAATGAAAAGCTCAATCCTGAGCTGCCAGACTCCTGCAGGAGCAGTGATAGCAAAATGGCTATTGCTGCATCCCTCAGGATTCGCAGCAGCCACTGAGGTGTCCTTGGGGAATGGGAACATTTGTCCCCTTCCCCCAGGAAAAGTCCCAGCCACTACAATGGGACTCCTTGAGCCTCTGCCAGGTATTTTGCTGGTGGAGAATCGAGTACTTCTATGTCGGGCTGCCAGGCCTGAGATGGGGCATTCAATCCAGTGTCCCACCCCCTGCGCAGGCCTAAAATTCTCCTCCCCCATCTAATTTGGCCCCCTTTCGTGACACTTTTAGCAGGTCGTACACATGTACTGCCAGTGATAAGGCCCATTGGATTGGGCCCTAAGTTTCAAGATCTAAATTTTAGATCCATCAAGCAGTATTTATATACCGCTTTTCAACAAAAACTTCACAAATTTACAAGCAAATGGTTTATAAGCAAATAATAATAATGAAGTTAAGATCTAAAATGACTCTTCCCCTTATTCTTTGGAGATTTGACACCACATTCTTTTGGAGATTTGAAAAGATACAAGTATATGCTACTAAAAAGTTGAATATCTACCTTTGGCAACTTCTGGGATATGAAAATCTTTGGTTATATATTCTTATTTCAAGCAATTCAAGAAGCCAGCTGGGATTCTTTGGACAGAAAGACTAAACTACTTCCAGCATCTCAAGTTTTATTTTCTGGTGTGTTTTTTCCCGAAGACAGTTAAGGTTTTGGATTGTGGTAAAATATCTGGGCATTTATTAATATGCATTACACCAACCATAGTTGTGAAGACATTCATGTTTTACTGTATTATTTTTATTTAATTTTATTTTCAAAATACATATCCTGCTGTCAATGTGCTTTAAAAACCTTGATCTTAATACATCTGTGCCCAAGACAGCTTTATCTGAAAACTTCAGAATGATAACAAGAGTTATTATTTAAAAGTCTGCCAGAAGTTAATAATTCTAAATGGAGGCTGTACCAACTTGGCTTGATCGATAAGGACATGTACTAGTCCATCTATTTCTCAGTTAGTGAACTCAATCTTTGTTGTACAGACAGCTTTGAAAGGGAGTACCTTGATCTATCAGCTTGTGATGGGAGAAGTGGTTATAGTCATGCAGGTTAAATTTCTCCAGGAAGGATGGAGTGTATTTTTTAAAAATCATCATGAAAATTTCAGATTTAAATGTATCCCCCCGCAAAAAAATAGAATGCATGAAAAAATGTCCAAGAGGATGCCAGTGTGATTAAATGTCAGTGCCAAAAAAGCATGATGTCTACTTTTCAGAAATAGAAGTTTTGCTCAAATGAGGAATATTCAAAATAGCACAAACTCTGGCAAACAAGAGTAAGTCAATAATAAGATTAGTGATAAGTAAACGTGAAGATCAAACTGCTGGAGACATAAAAACAAGCAACAAATATTTTTGTAGGCAGTAAAAACAGATAATGAAGTGGGGAACATAAAGGAGGAAAGAGAGAGAAGGTAAATAAATAAACTGTATTTGTTTTTGCTGCTGAAAATGCTGGCGAGAGAACCAAATCTGAACCATTGGTTTGAGGAGGGCATCTGAGAGCAATGTCAGACAAAGCCAATAAAGGACAATTTATCCTTTATCACAAAATTAACACAACACCAGGGATGGATGGCATTCACCCAGCCATAGAACATACGTACCCAGCCAGTTACGTAGCACTTCTTCAAATATGAAACTTCCAAATTTTTAATAGCAATATGCAACTTGTCACTGAAATTGGACTCCTTCCCACATAACAGGAATGAAATGCATCCAATGTAACTCCAAATCTTAATAGGCTCCGGAGAAGAACTAGAGGAAATTACAGACCTGTTAGCATAAGATTTGTCTAAGGGTAATTGGTAGAAACTATTAATAAAATTTCAGTTAACACATTAGAACAAGCCTTGCTGAGGAAGAATCAGCCCAGGTGTTGCAAAGAAAAGTCCTGCCTGAACAATCATTTAACATTCTGTGGAAGTATCAAAAGACTTTTTGATAAGGCAGGAGTCTAACCGATTCTACGGCAGGAGTGTCAAACATGAGGCCCACAGACTAAATGTGGCCCCTGGAAGCAATTTATCTGGCCCCATGATAATCTGTCTCTCCCAATGTGATAATTGGGCTGTCTCATATCTTAAAAACATGAACAAGATTTGCACATTTTCTTTCCCAAAATTTGTAGTAAATGAGTTTCTATGTGAGAACAAGGTACTTATTTCTGACCATTATCTGCTTAATGATGTTGCTTCCTGCTTAATGATGTTACTTCTGGCCTTCACAAGCACCATGAGTGCTAACTACAGCACTCTGTATGAAACAAATTTGACAACCCTGTTCTACGGGTAGATTAATCAACAGTTAAACCATAACTATGAGGCCTTCATATTCAATGCCCCCAAATGCCAGTTGCCGGAGGGTTGGCACACAAGGGAAGAGAGCTGTTGCATTCCTTATCTGCTTTTGGGATGCAGGAGTTTGGACAAGACAAACAAATTTGACAACCCTACAGGTAGATTTATCAACAGTTTAACTGTAACTACGAGGCCTTCATATTCAGTGCCCCCAAATGCCAGTTGCCGGAAGGCTGGCACACAAGAGAAGACAGCTGCTACATTCCTTATCTGCTTTTGGGATGTAGGACTTTGGACAAGACCAATCCTTGGTCTGATCTAGAGGTTTGCACATCTTGTGTTTCCCTTTGCAAACAGTACTGCCCCAATACACACACATCAGGCGCAATCCTAGCCAACTTTCCAGCACTGCGGTAAGTGCAGTGGAGCTTTGAGATAAGGTATCAAACATTCCTTTACCTTGAGGAGGCCTCCGTGACTGCTCCCCAACTGCAGGATGCAGCACATGCCCCATTGGCACAGCTATGTTGGTGCTGGAAAGTTGGTTAGGATTGCATCTATCAAGACCTTCCTTCTGATCTTATTCTGTCCCCATAATTAGGGGTATGTTTTTTGGTGATATTTTTTCCAAAACTTCTTGATTAAAATAGCAAATTTCGACATTATGTGTTTTTATTCTAGATTCTCATTCCAAGTTCTCGTTTTTATTATTAATGTTAAAAGCTTTCAAAGTGTACTATGTAGATGATACCAGTGATGTACTGTCAGCAGATGCAGCCACAGTATTATATCTAATTCAAAAAGTAATTTATTTTAATTTCTGGAAAATATCTTAAACACCAAAATGCGATGTTTGGGGTTTTTAGTCAGATATTTTGACTGCCAAAAAAGCTGTTTTCAACAACAACAACAACAACAACAACAACAACAACAACAACAACAACAACAA